>OZ020222.1:27056703-27306703 GCA_963971325.1 Aphodius granarius | reverse complement strand
TTCTGTTGGCGGAATTTAACATCAAAATGAAGGTACGATTACCAACGTACATTACGGCGCATTCCGCAACAATCCTGGATTACTTTGCAACCAATCTAAATGAAAGAGTAGATACCGCTGTCGGGTCAACTAGTCTTTCTGATCACGAGTATGTGCTTGCGTCTTGGCGGCTTAGGCGTGTGGAGGCTGAGATGAGAGTGTGCTCTAGTCGTCCGGTTTCTGCTCGGAAACTGAGAAGGTTTGTTGACTTGTGTGAACGCACGGATTTTCGCGTCGCGGGGATGGTTGAGGACAGGTTTCGTGACTTTATCAATAAAATTACTAGAGCTTACAATTTGGCGTTTCCAGTGAAGTGTAGTGGGACCCCGGGTATGAGGAAGGGGTGGTTAACTAAGGGGATAAAAGTTTCTTGTAAGAATAAGCGTAGTTTACTCTATGTGCGTAAATATTTCTCGTGCCCGTTTTTTAATAATTATGTGTCTAACTATAAGTCAACCTTGAGGACGGTTATTTCATTGGCCAAGAAACAGTATTACAGAGCACGTATTGCCGGGTCCGATAATGTCATTAGAGAGTCTTGGAAAATTGTGGAAGAGCTCAGCGGAAGGGTGAACACTGGTCAACCATCCTTGTCGCTTCAGGTTGATGGTCATCTGATTACCGATCCAGAGAAACTGTCGTCGGTGTTTAGTGATCATTTCTTTAATACTGTGGCTGGTATAGTCGCTGAAGCTGGGCCGATGGATGGCGACTCGGACCGCTCGGACAGTAGGGTTGGTGTTGGTCAGGGGAGCTTCTTTCTCTCTCCCATCTCATTGTCGGAGATGGATCGCGTTATAGATAATTTGAAAAGTAAAAATTCAGCTGGCTATGACTTGTTGACAACGAGAGTACTCAAGACCTTGCCTCTCAATGTCCGCGAAGCACTGGTTAAGTTGATTAATGACTCGTTTGTGGAGGGGATATATCCTGACTGCTTAAAGCTGGCTAAAATAGTGCCTATATATAAAGCAGGGGACAAAAACGATGTAGCTAATTATCGGCCCATCTCGCTACTGCTTGCTGTGTCCAAAATTGTGGAAACGATATTTAAGAACCAGCTTACCGAGTTTTTGTGCAGAGAAAATATACTAGGCGGTGCGCAGTTCGGTTTTCGTTCGGGTCTCTCCACCACAGACGCGATTCACAGGGTCATGAGTGGGGTTTACAATGGAATCAACGGCGGTGGACACACGGTGGCAGCCTTTTTCGACATTAGAAAGGCCTTCGACTGTGTAAATCATGGGAGGCTTCTGAGTAAACTACAATCCATGGGCGTTAGAGGTGTTCCTCTCGAATGGTGTCGGAGCTACTTGCGCGGCAGGCGTCAGTTTGTGTCGGTTGATGGCCGATTTTCTCGTATAGATTCGCTTTTTAATGGAGTGCCCCAGGGCTCCGTGCTCGGTCCTCTCTTCTTCATAATTTATATTGATGATCTCACGAATGTCATAAAAAATGGCAAAATTACTTTATTCGCGGACGATACAAGCATTGTATGGTGGGATGCAGATCTATCATTGCTAGTTATCAAAGTCAATGAAGATCTTGAGCGGATGCGCCATTGGTTTTCATCAAATGGGCTCGTGCTGAACGTGTCCAAGACGGCGGCAGTGTGTTTCTCCAGTTCCAGGGAGGCGCTGGTGGGGTCGCTGCTTTTTGGAGGTGCTCAGCTGCAGTTTTTGGAGAGCACCAGGTTTTTGGGGGTTACATTGGATAGGTCGTTGACATGGGCATCCCATATTCACAAGCTGCTGTCGAAACTTGGAAGGGCGCACTTCGTTATCCGTGCGGTCGCCAGAGAATTGGATGAGGTCTCGGCAATTAATGTCTACCACGCTTATTTCGGCAGTATGCTGAGATATGGTATTGCATTCTGGGGATTCTGTTCCGCCGGAGAAATGGATCAAGTACTTAGGATCCAAAAAAGAACTATAAGATCCATCGTGAAGGTTGGACAGAGAGACAGTTGCAGGCCTCACTTCGAGAGGTTAAAGATTTTTTCAGTTATTAATTTGTTTATTTTTGAGGTATGCATGATGGTCTACAGGGTTCGGGGTACTTTTGGGCGTTCATTGGATCTGCACCCGTCACGCGCAGCCGGTGATTTGCGATTGCCCCTACCTAAATGCGCAAAGTTCCACCACTCCCTACAGTTTACGGGAGTAAAAATGTTTAATAAATTACCAACTCACTTAAAGCTGATGCAAAGCGTGATACCTTTCAGGAAAGGCTTACGAGACCTACTTTTGGACTCAGTTTACTACTCGCTCGAAGAGTACTTTTCCTCATGAATTTATCAGTGTTGATTTCTCGTTCCGGATACCAGATACCTGCACTATATTGTTTGTTTATTGTATTATGTATGTATGTATTTATTTGCCCGATTGTGGAGCTGTCGTTGCGGGTGTTTGTGTAATGTATGTTCAGTTTTATATGCACCATTATTTTATGTTGTCTAATGTTCTATAATTATGTACACCAAAACGGTTTTCATAATAAAGTCTATCTATCTATCTATCATACCTACCGTAGTACATGCTGATGAAATGCGTCATCTGTTGATCGAAGTTCTGAAGTAGACTTATTGGAAGTTGTGCGCAACTGATACCTCAATTAATTGACTGTTTGAATGGCCTTATTCTTATTTCTAAATAGAGCGAATGCAAATGTTCCAACCACTCACAATTTTTAATAGGGATCGTTCGATAAATATTGATAAACATAATGAATCGTTAAAATCTTTGGAAAGACGCAGAAGAGGTGATTTGACAGATGCGTATGCCTATAAAGTTTCTGAAAGTAGAAAAGTGGTAAAGTTTCAAAATTTTTTTAAATAGTCAGAAAATAAGCGATTCCTATTAAAATTTATGAGCGGTCAAAACTAAACTTCGTGTCTACAACTGAACCTAATATAATAAAGCTAAAATAATATTGCCAATGAATTTGCATTGACCCTATTTAGAAGAATAAGGTCATTCAAACACTCAATGAATTGAGGTATCAGTTGACCACAACTTCCAGTAAGTCCGCTTCAGAACTTCCACCAATGGCTGACGCATTTTATCAGCATGTACTAAGGTAGGTATGCTAATCAAAATTTTAGATGCATATACATATCAATTGCCTATATGGTTGTGCACCCTCTGAACTTAGGTTGGACTAGGAATAACGGAATTTTAGAGCCTATTTTAATGACCGCTGATCACCTACCAACGGATATTAGGCTACTGGTTATGTGAAAATAATAGATGTGTATGCTTGAAAGAGGGCCTAAAATGCTGCAGAGATTGTTCTTGCAAAAATTGTCAGCAAAATGTTGCTGAATTGTACGAGGATGACGAAGAGGAAAACATTTAAAGTAAATTTTATACAAAACGGTTTACTTACGTACTCTACATCTAAAAATTTTCTTATTTTCTTTCTATAGGGTGCGGCCATCGTGCACAAGAATTAAACATTAGCGATAGGACTTTGCGAAGGATTTTACACAAAAAAGCGATTTTCGAAGATAGGGCGACGTTATGCGCCCTATTTTCGAAAATTGCATTATCAGCCGAAATGGCCATGTCAACTGACCGTCTAGGAGCCGTGATTTGACTCCTTTGGATTCTTATTTGTGTGGCGCCGCCAAGGACAGATGTTATGTTGATCATCCAGAGACGACTTGGGCTTTGAAAAACTCCATTAATGTGGCTCTTGGCGAAATAGAGGTTCAAATCATTGAAAATATAGTGAAAAATTGGGTTGACAGAATGGGCTACTGCAAAGTCAGTCGAGGCAGTCATTTAAATAAAATAGTATTTTACTCTTAACCGGAAAGTGTATTAACAACAATAAACTATAATTTATTTAAAAATATTTGTTGCATTTTTATTTAATATGCATTTTAAAAACGAATTAAAAGTTGCCGCACCCTGTAACGCAAATGATTTCCAGACTGGTATGGTAGCCGTTAGCCGCTCTCGGCATTAGCGCGCATTCCAAGGCTCTTCTATAAAAATTCATATTTCTGTAACTAGTGCAGCTATCGACTTAATTTTTTTTAAAAAACTTTCTCAATCTTCTGACTACATTTCACTCAATATATGTATATAAACATTTTCAACAATTCACATAGCTCGCCGCAGGGAGAAGTTTTAGATGCACGATTTTGATAATTCAATATTCCTTATTTATTTTTTCAAAAACTTTAAACATTTTTGAAATTTCCAACTGGCCATTGGAAGCGCTCACATTTTAAGTATATGTCTGCAAAAAATCAAAACCATAGCTTATATACTTGAATTAATACAACGGTAAATGTTAAGAAAAACGTGGTTTTTCGAATACCAGATCAGTCGCGTTTAAGCGTCTGAGGAAGATCACCCTGTATATGGAAAGCGTGCGACGAAAGGAACAGTTTCATGACCATATAAGGCAACAATTGGGATCCGAGACCCTGATTGGTTCGACAGGTCCAATGGAAGGGGTTAGCGATGTCAGTGGTAGCGGGAAGGGCAGTCGAGTCTGGACGTTCATAGAAGCTACACGTAACTGAGCTGAAGAAATTCACGCGCGCGCCGATACTCACGATACTTATACCATTTACGTATTTCGAATAGTTGTTAAGTTGAAGTGAATATACTACACTATTTAATAAACTCTTGTTTTATTACCACGCCAGTAAAAACAGTTTACAACATTCTCAGAAGTGGGATTCGGAAGGGATTCGGAAGAGATACAGAAGGGATACAATACGGACGCAACTATACGAGAGATACGGTGAGATTCGTAGTGAATGAACGCAACTACGGTGTTGAACAGTTCAAGTGCGCGAGTGGAAAAGCGGTTCGATTAGGAACGTTGCCGGCGTTCTCGAAGCACGGAGCAGGATAGCTAGTGCCAGAAACGCGCGGGGGATCTACTCAGGAACAATTGCGAAGCGTAGCGTGGATCGTGGGAGTTGTAACCGGTGAGCAGCCATTTTGAGACGCGGTCGGAACGATAGTTCGGGGTGGAACTGTGCGGACGTGACGTCAACAACATGGAGGACGGTAACTCAGGAAAGGATCCAGTAGAGGGCGCTAGTATATTAAATGATACTCGCGGTGAAGATTTAAATGCATCGGTACTGCAGCAAATGAGCATGACATTGTCCAGGATGGAAGAAGGCAGCAAGACTAGGATAACAGTGGGTAGCATGCCGGAAATTTTGGGGAAATTTGAAGGCGATATGGACTACATTAAAGCGGAAGATTGGCTGGGACAGCTGGAGGTGAGCGGTACGTTGAACAATTGGTCAGAAGAATTCAAATTGGAGGTAGCGCGGTTGCATTTGACGGGACCCGCAAGAAACTGGTATGTGGCACGGCGAAGAAACATCAACACATGGGCACAATTTGAGGTAGCGTTTCGGAGAACATTTGTAAGTACAATAAGCACCACAGAGAAATGGGACCGCATGAAAAGGAGGGTACAGCGAGCGAAAGAGAGCGTTAGCGCTTATGTGCATGAAAAATATATTCTATGTCAAGCTATAAATTTGCCTTTCTCTGAAACAAAAGAACAAATTTTAATTGGCCTGCTTACAGCCCATGCTACATCCGGTTTGATGGTCAAACAGCACACAGATATTGATGACCTCCTGGATGATCTAGTGACTCTCGAGAGAATTGACCGTGGAAGAGACATTCCGAGAAGTGGTGCACTAGGAGCAGTGGATAGAACAGCTACGAAGCCAGGTACGGTCATGAAGGAGAACAGGGAACAAGGAGGTGGACCCAGAATGGTGACATGTTTTCGCTGTCGCCAACCAGGACATGTAGCAAACAAGTGCCCGCAGCAGAAAGGAGAGAAGAGGTGTTACGCATGCCAACAGGTGGGACACCTGAAGCGAGACTGTCCCCAAGGAAAGGTGATGGTAATCGACAGCAACCAGAATGCCATAGAGAAGTACCTACGGGTTGTAGAATTTAATGGACGAGAAGTCTCTGCCCAGATCGACCAAGGAAGCGCCGTGTGCTTGGCTCGAGAAAATATCGTGAAGCGGATGAGCCTACTACAGAGACCCACAACGTTGGAACTCTATGGGTATGGCAATTTAAGTAAACCAGTAGAAGCATGCAAAGGTATTGTAACCGGCTTCTTGAGAATTGGGAAAGCTGCAGCCGAGGTAGACGTGTACGTTGTTCGGGATGATGCTCAGACGGTAGATATACTCGTTGGACGCTCTTTCACCGAGCTTCCGGAGGTGGCATACCTGAAGGTTGGAGACCAGCTTGTTTTTGGTAACGTAAACGAGGACCCCTTCAAGGATTTGCAGGTGGAAACTACCCCTCAACGACTCATCATCAGAGGAGGAGAAATTGCAGAATTAAACCGGGGTATGGTGAATCTGATAAACGTCCGGGTCGGCGATCAGGAGTGTCGGATGCCGATGGTGAATGCGACGAAGGAAGATGTCGTCGTGAAACCAAATGAAGTGGTTGGGCATATGCGAAGGTCGGAGGCAACAGAAGGATGTGACACTGTACAGGTTGATTCGGGAACTCTGCCCGTAACAATGGACATGGTACAGGTTGGACCAGATACGGACCCAGTGATACACCAACAACTGGTAGATCTGGTGAACAAATATAGAAATTGTTTTGCCATGAATATTGCAGAACTGGGCTGCACGGACGTGATGGAAATGGAGATTATAGACAACGATGTGCCGGTGAGAGCCAGACCATTCAAGGCCAGCGCAAGAGAACGGGAGATTATGGGAGGAATTGTCGAGGAGTGGAAGAGGCAAGGTCTCGTATTGGAGACAAACTCGCCATATGCTTCAGCTTGTTTACTGGTGAACAAGAAAGATGGTGATTATCGAATGGTGGTGGATTATAGACCGTTGAATAAACAGACCAGAAGGATGAATTTTCCAATTCCAACTATTGAGGAGCAATTTGAGGGCTTGCACGACAAGAAACTATTTACGTTGCTTGATTTAGGGAATGCATACCTGCAGATACCACTTACCGAGAGATCCAGAGCGAAGACAGCGTTTATTACGCCAGATACAACGGGAGAGTTTACTAGAATGATCTTTGGTCTTTGCAATGCACCCTATGAATTTTCTAAGTTAATGTTTATAGTTTTAGGACCTCTGGGAAAAGACATTGTGCACTGGTACCTCGACGATATCCTCATAGCTGCGAAGGACTGGGAAGATATGTTCAGGAAGCTAGAGTTGGTGTTCAAGGCACTACAGAAGGCGAAGTTAACACTGAAGATGAAAAAATGTCAGTTCGGAATGCAACAGGTGGAATATTTGGGCTACCAATTGACTAACAATGGACTGAGGCCAGGTGAGAAGACAGCCGCGGTGAGAGATTTCCCAATCCCGAAGAACGGACATGAAGTGAGAAAATTTCTCGGGTTGGCGGGGTACTTCAGGCGTTTTGTCGAGGGGTATGGGCGAATTGCAAAACCTCTGACGGACCTAACCAGGAAGGATACGCCGTTCGAGTGGGGGGAGTCCCAACAGCAAACCGTCGATACACTGAAGAAGATTTTATTGTCGAGACCAGTGCTGATATTGTTCAATCCGAAGGCTGCACGAACAGAAGTTCACACTGATGCTTCCCAAGCTGGTCTAGCGGGAGTGTTACTGCAGGGCGACGACGAGAGCGGCCTGCGACCCGTTTGCTACGTCTCCAAGAAAACGAGCGAAGCCGAGTCACGTTATTCTTCATGTAAGCTTGAACTGATGGCAGTAGCTTACACTCTCGAAAGGCTGCGGAACTACCTGATAGGAATGAAGTTCACCATTGTGACCGATTGTGAGGCAGTAGTGCACATGAATACACAAAAAACGAGGAATTCGCAGATAGCCCGATGGTTTCAGTTACTGCAGGAATACGACTTTGACCTGAAACATAGACCAGGTGAACGAATGGTACACGTTGATGCGTTATCTCGGGCCCCAACTGGTGACAGGTGTGAGTCTCTCGAAGGGTTGTACGATCGACTGGAGGTGTATCAGGTGATCAGCGAGGAGGAGCAGATCCTGATGATCCAGAGAAGCGATCCGGAGATACAACGGCTGATATCTATCTTGAAGAAAGACAAGAGCGATAGGAGTGTAACCGAGAAGTTTGACGTAAAGGACCTTGAATTGCAAAACGGGAGATTGTTTCGGTCGGTTAGTGTGGACAATCGACCCAGAAAACTGTATGTGATTCCGCGATCGGGCCGTAAATCCCTGTGTGTGCGGCACCACGACTTCGGGGGTCACTTCGGACTCGATAGAACTGTAGCGAAAATCCTAACAAAATATTGGTTTGCAGGCATCCGTCGGTATGTGAGGCAGCACATCCGAAGCTGCATGAGATGCTTGATGTTCAAGGTTCCAGGGGGGCGGCAACCCGGGGAACTGCATCCACTACCGATCCCTCCAAGACCTTTTCATCGAATCCACGTAGATCATTGTGGCCCATCTATCGCCACGCGACGTGGGAACGTGCACGTGCTATTGGTAATAGATGCCTTGACGCGTTTTGTCAAGCTGTTTGCGGTACGGTCGACAAAGACTGTGATGAATGTTCGACACCTAAAAACCGTCATCAAGCAATTTGGTATACCACATCAGCTAGTCAGCGACCGAGGAACGTGCTTCACTTCCAAAGCTTTTGAAGAGTTTTGTAAACAGTACGGGATCAAACACACCTTGATCTCGTCAAGACACCCCCAGAGCAACGGAATGGTGGAGAGAGCTGTTAGGACGCTGGTGGGCGTAATGGCGACGACCCAGGAAGAGCAACGAGGGTGGGACGAGATGTTGATTGAGACGGAGCAGAAGATGAACACCGCAAGGAATAAACATACAGGGCGAACACCATACGAGGCTTTAATGGGATACAACCCAGAGTTTCAAGATAATTGCTTAGAAAGTGTGGTTCAACATCCGGAGCAACCGGTATGGCAGCCACCAGAGAACATTCGAAAGGAGTTCGAGTACCGACTTCTTCAGTCACAAGAAACCTACAAAAGAAGATATGACAAGAGCAGGTACCAGCCCGATGAGCTCAGTGTGGGAGACATCGTGCTGATGAAGTGGGCAACAGTAGCAGATGGGCACCCAACCAAGTTGCAACCCAAATTCAGAGGACCATTTGAGATAATCGAGAAACTACCCTCCGATGCTTACCGATTGGCGGACATAAAGGGAGCGGGGATGAGGGCGTTCACCACCACAGCACATGTAAGCCAGTTGAAGGTATACAGGTCTAACGAGGATGACGAAGATTCAAATCCAAGTGAAGACGAAGAAGATGCAAGAGACGAGGAGCCAAATCCAAGTGAAGACGAAGAAGATGCAAGAGACGAAGAGCCAAAACTAAGTGAAGAAGAAGAAAAAGAAGATGCAAAACCAAGAGAAGAAGAAGAAGATGGAAGAGACGAAGACTCAAATCCAAGTGAAGAAGAAGAAGATGGAAGAGACGAAGACTCAAATCCAAGTGAAGACGAAGAAGATGCAAGAGACGAAGATGCAAAACCAAGAGAAGAAGAAGACTCAAGGGAGGAAGACTCAAAGGAGGAAGACTCCAGAGAGGACGACCCAAGAGACGAAGAGATAGACGAAGACGTTAAAAAGAACAATCCCGAAATAGTCCAGAAAAGAATTAGACGGAGACCAAGGAGATTCGACGATTATGTCTAAGAAGAAGATTTATTGTTTTTGTTAAGAAGTTTTTTTAATTTTGGTTCTGATTTCTATTTCTCAGGAGCGAAATCCGTGAGGATGGCCGAATGAGGAAGATCACCCTGTATATGGAAAGCGTGCGACGAAAGGAACAGTTTCATGACCATATAAGGCAACAATTGGGATCCGAGACCCTGATTGGTTCGACAGGTCAAACGGAAGGGGTTAGCGATGTCAGTGGTAGCGGGAAGGGCAGTCGAGTCTGGACGTTCATAGAAGCTACACGTAACTGAGCTGAAGAAATTCACGCGCGCGCCGATACTCACGATACTTATACCATTTACGTATTTCGAATAGTTGTTAAGTTGAAGTGAATATACTACACTATTTAATAAACTCTTGTTTTATTACCACGCCAGTAAAAACAGTTTACAACACGTCGCTTTCAAAGTTCGGTTCTACTAAAAAAAGTTGTAGATTTCCATTTTCTATGCCCTAAAATGTCCTCTATAAGATGGTATAGGTTTCATTTGGTTATACCTCAGAGTCACGTACCCTCAGAAAACAGCGAGTTAGAAGAGCGATTTTACTCCACTACATGACATCACATCAGTGTGAACGTCACTGTGATAAATGTACAGAGTGGCTCTAGCTTTACAAAATGGAAGTTTTCAGACTCTTCTTTGTGCCAACGGTGTAGTCGGAAAGGGCCACCCCAGATATTTATTATTGGTTGAACAGAGTAAACGTTTGTGGTCTATCGATTTTATTGAACGACTCAAATCGTTCGATTCCGATCGACCCGTGAAAACGCGGCTTAGACCGGACGCCCGCATCTCGTTTTTGCTTTTTCCGTTCTTTTTCCCTGTTCCGACCGGTCAGTATATTGTGATTCACCGGTCTCCACAGGTACCTAGTCGGTGAAGATCAGCAAACCGATATTCTAAAAATAACGGTTAAGTGCATAAATACATCAATAAAGCAAGATAACCTCAAAATTACTCACCTTATTTTTCTACCCTTGTGTTTAAATTATATTGATTCCTTTATAAATAAGCGAATTTTTTTCAATTATTTATTTTATTTTCTTATTTAACTGATTATTAATTATATTGTTGTGTAAAACATAGATGATTTAAGTATATAAGCAGCCACTAAAAGATAGTGGGTGTTAACCGGTGTTTCTGCAATTCGCTCACAATGGATGTAAGTTTAGTAAGTAAGTTTATTCATGTACCATATACCAGAGTTTACACGAGTAATAATACAGTAGCAAAGTTATTATTAAACACATGGGCTAGTTTATTCACCTACACGTAAAGTGCCGTATAACAATGTGTCATGACTTGTAAGAGGGCAACAAAATTTGACATATCTGACATATTGCAATACAGAACTTTATGGGTAGGCGAATAAACTCGCCCTTACAAAGTTTAAATCCTGACATAAAATAAATAAAGTATCTTAAAATCAATACTATGGGTTATTTTCTGGCCAGCTAAAGTTCTGTTACTGCAATCAGACCTTGACGTACAATCCAAAAATTGTACTTTAAAAATATTTTAAGTATATTTAACAATCGGGTAAATGGTTTTGGCAGTATAAGCGTTTATAGAAGCAGTTTGACTATAGTTGCGAGTTGACATTTTTTTTTGTTAAACGTCAAAATGTAAAAATGTTGAGGTTTCACTTACTAATCCCAACCACTTTTCTAATTTACCGGTGTCGATAGTTGTGCGGCCGGCCAAGGAGAGGCGCTAGCTACATGGTTGATATAAAAGTTTGTCGTACAGTCGGTAATTTCATCAGAACTGACAGAACTATAGTCATTTTTCTTAAGTTATACGTAAAACTGAATTAATTCAAATGCGTGATGAATGAGATTTTGTCTTTTATTTTGAGTTCGCGTAGAATAAACGGTTGTATATAATATAATAAACAGATGGCTCACAAAGGGTAGCACAAAGTTATTTGTTCAAGAAACGTTTTGACCTGATCTGGTTTCGAGTTTGCTTGTGAATTGTGAATAGAGTTTTTTTCTGGAAGTTGAGATGCTTCCTAACTTTCTGTGTGGTCCGGACAAAGATGTGCAAATGTTTCTGGTTCTGTATTTGGTGGGAGAAGGCCTTCCTAGTTTTGTATATTTGAAATATCAGTCGAAGTCGTAATTTAGAAGTCGAACGATGTAGTTCATTTTGTTTGGGCGTTAGGCCCTTATGTTTTGTTTCTGTGTGTGCCCGTGATGCCATCTCTGCTGATGTAAATTTGCCAATAACAGTTTAGGTATTTTTTATGATTTAATTATGTCTCTGTCATCCGTTTTCTCTCCAACTATTTTCATCATGTCAAGAGTTTCAATGATTCTTGTACACTCGATCTGAAGGGTTTCTAATCTTTTTGTTCATTTTGTAAATATATTTGTTTTGATTAGAATTTGACTTTTAATCACTCTGAGGTTGTTATTCTTGATATTCATTTACAATTATTGTTGGCTTCTAAAAATCTAGCGGTATCAAACCCTCAAGGTTTAAAAGTAAGATCTCGCGTTCTCCGTTTTGAATTTAAGTTAAATTGAATTACATTTTGACCGCTCTGTTCTGCTACGCTACCAATAAAAGCAGACCCCGGTCTAACCTATTACAAATGTAGTCAACTGAAAGTAGTTTGTGAAATTGATGATATTTGAAGGATTCTGTTGATTCGTGCTGAATTTTGCATGTGTGTTTAGTGTTTCAACGTATATGCGATGTTTAAAGTAAGTTTGGAAATTGTACGTTTGAATTGATGGGAACTGTTTTGCCATATATTACATGAATTATTTAATTAGAACTCGAGAAAAAAGAAGTGTTGCGTTCCAAATTGCTACGGTCAAATTCTTCACGCATTCATCTGCAAGTAAAAGATCCGGCCTTGATGGAAGAATGATTGAGAAGAATTGTAAGTCCTCTAAAAAGTGTGGGCTTTTAAAGAATATGTAAGGTTAAGGACAAACGGAGATGCAAGCAAGTAAACAAAGAAAATATTATTAAAATATTATTTATTTATATTAGCTTTTTGTTAATCTTTCTATTAGTAATAAATAGTATTTTATTTGATATGATTTAATGTATTATTTAAAAATGTTTTCCTACATTACTATTAATAATTTTTCTATAATGAGTTTTTTGTGTTTTAATTTCATTCTCATTTTTGTTAACCATTGCATTAAAATATGCAAAACATCACATTTAATAGTTGTTTTGCAAAATATATTTGAATTATATGCAATAAATGTAAATTAGTCAAATATAACGTCCCGCGCACTAATTCTGAGGCCAACCAATGGCGCTCAAAGCATAGTATGAACCACTGCTGGGAGAGTCGCCTGTCTATAAGTATGTATATATATTATATATAGTCTATGGTTGGGATCCAGAGATGCCGTGGCTTCACGAAGTTGAATTATTGCATAATGCATTGACAAGGAGGTAGTCAGATATGAAAGCGTTATGTTTAACATTAAACGAGATATTGAACATAGTAATATAACATATAGTAGTACAATAACTTACCTATACAACATGCATAGACTATTCTTTTTCCAAAAAAGCGGTCTGGATCTTGCGATACGATTCCCCATACTCTTCGCTTAGACATACGATTCCTGGGTTTCTCGGCGCGCATAAAATTTTCCATATTATCACCGGTGAATGCCTCTCTCCACCTAAAAGGGTTTATGAGGTACTTCGCTATCCGCTGCTCCTGGGTCCCGATACGCATTTCGAACGACATGAACGAAAACGGATTCACAGATATTTCGCTGTCGTGTCCAGTAGTGTGAAGACAATTTTTTCTGCATCTAAACGAAAAACATTGTTGGCAGTCATTATAACTTATATCATACACAGTTACGGGTCATAACATAAGACCCAGGAGAAGATAGCCATAAAATATATCCATAACTTTTTCTGTTCGAATTTCTTAATAAAACATAGGTATGTCAATCGACAGAACTATTCAAGTAGTATTCCGCAGAGTTTTGCCCACAAATAATATCGAACGGTTTAGAAAAAAAAAATGATTTAATTACCAGCGTGTCATCTAAAACAGCTCATGGTGTCAAATAGAATTGCAAATAATGCCATCCGCCGATACCGTAGAACATCGGGGATAACAAATTCGGAATTTACATGAAATTCTGCATTTAGTAATGGTATCAATACGATACTACCCTTATAGTTACAATCCCTCTTACATAAGTAAAGCGGTAAATTGGTGTGCGGCCTATCAAGAGGGTTATATAAATGTTTATAACAATTGCGAAAGTTAATGCATAACTTTGATTAGTACGTCAAATTATAGGTAATTAATAGAGCTAGCCATCCTGGTATGCTCAGAGTTACGTTCACTCGATACCACCCCTTAAATGATAATAATGTTGACCTACCCCATAACTTTTGTAAATATTCTTGCATAACTTTGATTCATTTGACGGATGATTGTAGGTAATTAATAGAGGTAGCTATCCTCGAAAGCTCGAAGTTATGCTCACTCGATAACACCCTTTAAACGACCCTCATGTGCACCTAATATGCCATATGCAATGGGCCCGTCGGGAGACGAGCATAAAAGATATCTATAACTTTTTTTTGTTCGAATTTCTTAATGATACAATATGTCAGTCGATAGAGCTATTCAAGTAGTATACCCCAGAGTTTTGCCCACAAAAAGTATCGAACGGTTTAGCAAAAAAAAAAATGATTTAATTACCAGCACGTCATCTAAAACAGCGCATGGTGTCCTCAAATAGAATTGCAAATAACGCCATCCGCCGATACCGTTTGTAAGTAGAGAGACGGAGGCTTCGATGTTGTTGGCCTGATGTCCATCGAGTTGTCTCTGCGCAGATGTAAAAGGGTTATTAAACACACCACTAATCTTAGTCCGTCACCCCCAGACCATCCACCATAAATTACTAAGGCAGCGCGCAGTTATTATCATTCAGCTCTTCCCGCACCACTTGCAAAATCGTTTTTGTTTGGGTTTTTTGACATTAATGTACGGTCGTCCACGTACTTCTTTTTTGAAAGTTTAATAATACTCTTGAGAATCATCAAGTAGCGCATAAAATACTGTCGCAATGTTGGATCCGGATAAAAGCATCAAATATTGTATAGAGATCGCTTTGGTTTTGCAAGCGAGCAGGGAAAGTCAGTCGCCGCCATTATCTACCCATCCAACTCTATACGCCGGTGGGGGCATTGTTAGTACGGATACCACAAGATTACTGTAGATAAGGTTGCGCAAAGCCCTATACCAGTAATGTATTAGCGAACAGTGACGTCAGCGGCGTAATGTCAAACAAACCGAGCAGCTGGCACCAATAGGAACGCGATGCGTTTGACTGTTGACGGATACTTTTTTGACAAACACGGCTACTTTTTGATTTGAAGTCTGTCATCTAACTGTCAGTCAAGAGAATTTATTGAATTGTTCCTTTTATTTTGCAATTTATAGAACGAAACGACGAGTATTGATTGTATAGTTATAAAAAAATAACATATATATTATTTTTTTTCTTACTTTCTTGTACTGCTGCAACTTTTTGTCCTATAGTTAAAGCAAAAAGTAAAATTATATAAAAACATTTTTGTCGCAAGTAGTACACATACTCCAATAACTTTTTTCCTTTTTTTTTCTTGTATTTTGTAAGATCAAATGCCTTCTTTTAGTGACAATTCAGTTCCCTTAAAATATCAAATTAAAATGAAATTTAAAAACGTTTAACACTCAGGTTGATACCCAGTTCTTGGACTCTTACGCCACACTATGTCCTACAATTCTTTGCTTGACCTTGTTTGTGTTTCAGAAAATTTGTTATTGCTTTTTCTGCTCTTTGTTTCTAAGAGCCATTTTACACGACCGCGAAATCTAACAAAAATATTGCAGATACAATACAATATTAATTTTAGATTACGAATATGTCAGATTTTAAGATCTGATAAAATCGCGCTAGTACGCACGCGCATGACTAGAATAAAGGCCAGCCCTAACCGCTGCGAACACGAACACGGAGACGAACGCGAACGCGGTCAGTTATATTGAGGTATATGGGACGCATGCAAACGCGGCGGTTAGGGTTCCGCCATATACCGCAATTGAATTACGTGACCGTGTACGCGTTTGCGTTCGTGTCCGTGTTCGTGTTCGCAGCGAAATTAATTGCTGTGTCAAATAGTGTCAAGAAATTGTGCCTCGCCATAAATAATAAGTTAATAATACTCTACTATTAACCGATTTGTCTTCAGATTACATTCTATCTATAGCAACATTATTTATCATATAGGCTACAAATTATTGGTAGAAATATTTTAAAATAATTTGTATAGTTAACTAAATATACAATAAAAACAAATATGCTGGTAATCATATAGTGTTTTATTTCGTCGCAATTTAAAATCCTGGTGAAATGTACTATGTTTTCAGTATGCATGCGGATCTGCGCCAACCAACAAAATACCTACTTGCTGAATATGTGAAACGGGCAAATTGGAGTTGCGTGAATTGCAAATACATATTTTGCCTGTAAGAATATTTTGTCGTTCGGCTAAAAAATAAATCTCTAGTGGTAATGAATTATTTAATAGGTAATTTGAAATTCCCGCGACAAATAGGAAAATGAAATTCCCGCTCTGGCGCACAAAACTTTGCCCCCCACTATTTACCAGAGAGTCGATTGTCTATTATATAGGTAGTCTATGGTAGCCGCGAGATCGCACACTTGTACACTTGTATTTGTTATTCTCTAACTTTATACGCAATAGACTATAGTTCGTACTTCGGTAGTTTTATTTACACGTGCAAAATAGCCGACAACATTCCAGAAGTGGGACACGTGTGAATTTGATACGTGGAGTTGGATACATGTGAATTGGAAAACAGAATAATTCGTGGAATACGTGGTGTGCTTTTGCGGTGGACTGTGCTGTACGCAATTTACGGACGGCTATGCGTAGAATTCCTGACGCGGGATGGAGTTGTCAGCGCAGGTAAAAACGTAAGTCGGTTCGGGCAAGAAATTACGTCATTTTGCGTGGATTTGTACGGGGCGTTCGGGGACGGTTATTTTGAGGTTAAGCGTACGTGCGCGCGGTACGATTTGGCGAGCGGTGATGACCTGGAGGGCGCTGGAGGGCGACTTCCTGAAGGATATCCAGCAGTGGCGGCTCGTGATTGGTTTAATTGGGTGGGCAAAATATCAATGTAGTTCTAAGGACATATTTAATGAAGTGTTACTCTATTTTATTAAATAAACACTACAAATTTGAACCGACATATGTATTTTTAAGAAGTAGTTAACAGCAAGAACCATCGAGAAGGTCGCAACGAGTAAACACTAAACATAATAAAACGGCCGACTTTTTGTGCGAATTTGTTGCATGCGCTATTGCCCATTAGAATACGTCTATGCTATGGTATGGGGTTATCTGCCTAGGCCTATGACGTCACACATGCATATTTCGCTACCCCCACCCCTCCGGCTTGTTGGGACAGTTTACGTGCTTGCAATAGAAAACCGTCACCGCTAGTAGGCAGAATCTCGATTGCAACCCCGACCTGGTAATTTCGGTTGCATACACCACCGTTATTTATCAATTCTATGGCCAGTAGGGCCAGTAGCGTAGCAGCGTTGGATTTTTTATGTATTATATATTATAATAATGCAGGCATATAGACACTGGTTGTAAGGAATGTATATTAGGGAAATACTTAACAATAACAAATATTGTATTAATAACGTCCAAATATAAATGTGAAACACTGAATACTACTAGGTGATCCAATATTTTTTGGGTGGGCATTGCCCACCCTGCCACCCCTGACGAGCCGCCACTGATATCCAGTGATGGACAACACGGCGGTTGTGCGGAACTGTTGAAAAAGAGTTTGATGCAAGAAATGAATAATACTCTGACAATGATGGTGGAAAATAAAACCAGGATTAACGTGGGAAACATACCTGATGCTTTGGGAAAATTCGACGGTGAATTGGACGACATTAAGGTAGAGGACTGGTTAGGACAATGATGTGTACAATAAAGGTTGAAAAGAAATGTTATGACTGTCAACAAGTGGGTCATTCCAAGAGAGACTATCCAGAGCGAAAAGTAATGCTGGTTGGGACCAAACAAGGTAGAGATGATTTCAACTAAGAACGTCACTCCCCCACCAGTACACCTGCGCGGCGGGAAAATAACGACGTTGATAAATAGCTCCATATATCTACACGCTGAATGGAAAGTGGTCTTCTGCGCAACTTGGCGGGAAGTCACGTGACGTGACGTTCTTAGTTGAAATCATCTCTATACTGAAAAAATACCTAAGAAGAGTAGAGTTGAACGGAAGAGAGGTTTCGGTACACATTGACCAAAGGAGTGCGGTGTGTCTGTTGACGGAACGTATGGCAAATATCAGTAGGACAGAAACACTACAAGGCCAGTTTAGCTGCACGACACGTAATCGACCGAATGGTAACGGAATGGACGCTAGATTGGTAACGGAAACAACATCACCATATGCCTCCCCATGTCTGGTGGTAAGCAAGAAAGAGAGCGACTCAAGACTTGACGTGGACTATCGACAACTCAACCGACAGACTATGGTACCTTCCCCCGAATGACATGTTTGAGGGTCTGCAGGGAGCTACCCTATTTACTACACTAGATATGGGTAGTGCTTATTTGCAGATACCATTGAGCAAGGAGGCTCAAGGGAAGACGGATTTTGTCACTCCAGACACCAGAGGCCAATTCACCCGAATAATGTTTGGCCTAACGAATGCATCCTTTGAGTTCTCGCAATCAATGTCCCTTGTTCTATGCCGTTTAGGCAGAGATACCGTGAGATGATACCTGGATGCCATTTTTGTGGCGTCGCTGGATTGGCCGGAGATGTTCCAGAAGTTGCGCAGAGTGTTGAAACCAAATGTCAGTTTGGAAACAGCAGGACCGAATTTCTTGGAGTGGTTATTACCAACGCCCACAACCGAGAAATGTGCAGGAGGTACGTAGATTTTTGGGCCTCACCGGTTTCTTTCTGAAGTTCATAGATGTCTACAGTATAAAAGCTCGCGTGTGACTGATCTCACCAAGAAGTGTGAATTTAGATGGGAGAAAAAGCATGCGAAGGCTTTCAACGAGCTGCATACCGATGCATCGCAGCTGGGCTTGGCAGCTGTGCTACTGCAGGGTGACACCGCAAACAACGTACATCCAGTTTATTATTTGTCGAAGAAGACCACAGAGGTGGAGGGTCGATACCATTCGTATAAGTTGGAACTGATGGCAGTGGCTTATGCGTTGGATAAGGTGCGACATTATCTCTATGGCCTGAAGGTCGTAATTGTAACCGACTGTGACGCTGTTACGCACATGCAAACCCAAAATACCGGTAAACAGTCAAGTTGTTCCAACTTTTGAAGAAGAGTAGAGTTGAACGGAAGAGAGGTTTCGGTACACATTGACCAAAGGAGTGCGGTGTGTCTGTTGACGGAACGTATGGCAAATAAGATGGACCTGGCGATCAACCCAAAGAAGATCGATCTCTATGGTTACGGGAATCTAGCTCAACCCGTGGAGACATCTTTGGGTCAAGTATTGGGTTTCCTGAGAGTCGACAGTGCAGCAGCGGAAGTTGAGATCCACGTTGTACGAGATAGTGTTCAGACGGTGGATTTGTTGGTAGGTCGCATCTTTACGGACCTATCCCAGCTGGCCTACCCGAAGAAAGGAGATCGACTAATTTTTGGATTGTAAGATGAAGATCCATTCAAGGATCGGCAAATCGACGACGAACCACCAATAACTCCTACGAGTTATTGTAGCCGAAATGGTCACCAAAGAGACCATTCCGAGGGGAATGGTCACTTTCCCCCAGTTTCCAGTTTATTATTTGTCGAAGAAGACCACAGAGGTGGAGGGTCGATACCATTCGTATAAGTTGGAACTGATGGCAGTGGCTTATGCGTTGGATAAGGTGCGACATTATCTCTATGGCCTGAAGGTCGTAATTGTAACCGACTGTGACGCTGTTACGCACATGCAAACCCAGAAAACGGTTAACAGTCAAGTTGTTCCAACTTTTGCAGGAGTTTGACTTCCAAATCAGACATAGACCCGGAGCCTGGATGGCGCATGTGGATGCACTCTCGCGCGCCCCAGTTTGTGAAGCCGTGGACACGTTTGACAAGCTTTGGAAGAAGACAGATATCTGCACAGTAAAAGCTGAAAAGCCCTCCAGAAGTGCAGTACTGGAGATCCTCAGCGAGGAAGAACAGGTGAGCCTGCTCCAGCGGGAAGACGACATCCGAGCTGATACGAATCCTTAACGTGGATGAGAGAGAGAGAGAAGTGCAGTAGAACGAGGAGCTGTTCGAGAATTTCATATGTCCGCTGGGAGACTGTTTAAAATTGTGAAGTTCAACTGTAAAAGTACCAGATTATTATTTTGGTGGACATTTCGGCCTGGATAGAACGGTGGCAAAAATTATGGAGAAGTTTTGGTTCATTGGGATGAGAAGATACGTCCGAAGGCAGGGATCAGGGATGCATCAGATGCCTGCTGCATAAGATACCTGAAGGACGACAGCCAAGGATGTTGCATCTTCTCTCAGTTCCACCGATACCATTCGATAGGGTTCATGTAGATTACTGTGGATCTTTTCCGACCAGCCGACGAGGTAATGTGCATGCATTATTGGTGGTGGTTGCATTGACACGATTCATCAAACTTTGTGCTGTACGGTCAACAAAAACTCGAGCAAATTTACAACATTTTCGAACGGTGATTCGTCAATTTGGTATACAGAGACGAGTGGTCAGCGATCGCGGGACTTGTTTTACCTCAAAGATGTTCGAGGAGTTTTGTCGAGAAAAGGGTATCGGCATACATTGATATCCTCAAGGCTTCCGCAGAATAATGAGATGGTAGAACGGGCCGTGAGAACCGTTGCAGCTGTCATGGCTCGTCTGGTTAGTAACCAGACACCTGACACGACTCTCTTGCAGTGGTTGAACAGCAGATGAACATCATAGAAAAGATCACCAGTGGGCCTTTATAGAGAATCCGGAGCGAGGAGATCTGGGTACCGGACAGGGAGGGAACGCTGGAGTACCGTAGTCCCAAGGTAAGGACCGACATGTCCTCCAGTATAGTGGACGCGAGTGTCGGGAAGGTCCCAATGGTGACGCAAGTGCGCGTGTACAATGTGGTGCCACCGAAGCGTTTCGCGATGTGGTGAGTGCGTCTGGTGCCGTATTGTATACAGGTGCCTTGGAGGAAAAGGACAAATGGGCAGGTGCAAGCTGCATGTTATGCGGGGTGTTTAGTACTTAACGTGCATGTTTGCTAAGTAAGGGCATGGCTGGTAATAAATAGTAGGTAGTATATAAGTGTGGTGTAGGTAGCAGTAAGGCTAAATGTAATTTTGATTTTGTGTTTAATATTACGAAAGTAAATGTTATACCCAACCCAGAAGAGTGAAAGGGATAATCTTGCATTCAATGCTTTTAATTTTGAAAAATAAACTAAATTAAAGGATGATGTCGCTGTCGGCAGAATGCTTCGGTGATACCCGACAGCGGGGTAGTGGTGGGATCTTCTAATCTCTCCGCTCTTAAAAAAACCACCCCTCGCGTCGTACGCTGCAACCTTATTTTGAAGTCCTTGAATAATAAGATGAATTACGATTAGCATATCATTTAATTTATTGTGCAATTTATGGATATTACTTCTAAAAAATCGTCATCATCCAAGTAATCTTTTTTTTAGACGACAGGAAGGTGGAGGTTGTTCCGGGGTTTCAATTCATCAAATTGCAGTAATTTGCAGTAATAATAAGCACACATATCTATCAAAACATAAATCTAGTAAAATATGAAAATAAGTTACTTAAATAACTGATTAATATACTTATTTCAAAACCAGCGGATATGTCACGCGTGTGAAGGAGAGATGGAAGTTTTCGGTAGCATAGCGATTCGCATAAGACCGACACCACCATCGCTACACTTACCACGGGTGCTAAGTGTAGCGATGGGTTGTCTCGGTCTTATGCGAATCGCTATGCTAACGAAAACTTCCATCTCTCCTTCGCACGCGTGATAAAATGCACACGGTGTGAATAGGCCTGCACACAGACTAGAGAGACACCGCAGCTAGATAGCAATAAGTGCACACCCCTCAGTCTTTTTTCCATCCAATTAAATCTGTATATTGACATCTTTATCGTTTTTTGTTAAACCGTTGCCCAGGGGACGCTCGGTTGATGGACTGAGTTCCCATAGAAATCTATAAATTATATGTCATCAGTATGTCATTTCACTACTTATGACAAGCGTCAAATTTCAATATTTGCGTATTAGTAAAATGTTTTGGTATAATTTGTGGAAAAACCGATAGAAAAATTATTTTGTTTGCCGAAGAATCTGGATAGGTGCGTACTTATGTATATTTATGTACTTTTGTGTAACCTCTATTTTCGACTAATACATTTTAATTTATTGTCTTAATAAAATATTGTTTTATATATGTTTATTATTTATGTGGCCTAAAATTATTTATTTATATGTTTTGTAGTATCCCGCAATTGCATTCAGTTATATAAATTGTCGTTTTGCTATAATCAGTTATATTACATTGATATATGTGTAATAAATTTCTTTATATTTTTTATTTATAATAATATGCAAGAAGTTAAGACTGCGATAACAAACATTTTTTAGTCTAAATTTTAACTAGCTTATTAATTCGAAAGATTTATTTCAAATATGGCGCCAACATGCCCCAAGCGCCCCCTATGTCACGGTTTCATGCTTTTAGAGTGAAATAGACGATAGTTGAAGAGAGAAACGAGATATCGGGGGTCATGGAAAATAACGTTTACTGCGCGGTCTGTCTAGTCTGTGGCCCTGCAGTTATTTTACGCTGCTGGGGTGAAGCACACGCATACTTCACGTTATTTATGGTAAGAAACATCTATCATGAACAAATCTAAACAACAATATAGAGTTTGTTGTGTGCAACAGCAAATCAGTAGAAACACATGACTGTACTTATAACAGTTATTACAGTTATTACTTTAATATACAGCTAACATAACCTCCGGTATGTCAAAGTAAATACTAGCGAAGATGGCATGCAACACCATATAAACAAGCCTATACATACGAATAAAAATCACTACATTTATGAATAATTTCTAGGCTACGTTGACAATTTTTCACTGAGGCAATTACGACAGTCCTCGGCAAATTCATATTTTAATTGCAATTTTCTCAAAAAAATACAAATATAATTAAGTATTAAGTTAAATTAAAAATGTCATATTATATGCTGTATAATCGTTTAATACTTGATTCTACTTAAATTTCTACATGACCGTAATACCCTATTGGTTTATATATGCCTATTATTTATGTAGCCTAAAACTATTAATTTATTATTTTTTTTAAATACTGCAACTGTATTCAATTTTAGAAATATTTGTTTAGCTATCAGTTCCGGTTAAAATATGTAAAAACTTTAATTATGTGTAATACATCCTACTGTAGTCTATGTAAAGTAATAATATATAAAGCTTGTTTCGTTAAGACAACGATACTTAACAAAGATTAATAATACGAACTTCAATAATCAAATTCTAATACGGCACGGTTTCATGATTTTAGAGTGAGATCGAAGATTGTGGAAGATAGAAATGAGATATTGGTGGTCATGGAAATTAATAGTACAAGATCCGGACCTAGATCGACCTTCCCTCATCCTTTTTTCTAATCAAATCTATTTTTTATACAATATAATGTATAAATGAACACAATGTCCTAGGGTTGCCGCCCCATATCCTGGCAAGGCTATTTTTAAATTAATATTATTTAAGGTATTTTTTTAAATAGTTCCGGTCATTCTTTTTCTTGACAAATTTGGTACCAATCGAGAGCCAAAGACTTACAAAAAACGCCAAACTAAGATTGGTAACTGGTAAGTACGAAGGTAACTGCTATTCTGCTTCATTGTCTGTCGTAACAGTAGGCGATAGTACAGCGATAGTGTAAACGCGCACTAGGCGCTTGTCATGTGAACGTACCCTTTTACTCAATTATTCATATTTAAAATCGCGACAACCCTAAGATATGCCAACTTTTGCAAAGGCAACCCTACGCCACGATGTTTGCAACAAAGTAACCTACATTTTGGTATACAATTGATTAGGAAAAACGATGAGGGTAAATTACTAGTACCAATTTACCTTAAATAATTTGTAATTAAAAATAGCCTTGCCAGGATATGGGGCGGCAACCCTAGCACATTGTGTTCATTTATACCTTACATTGTATGAAATATAGATTTTATTAGGAAAAAGGATGAGGGAAGGTCGATCTAGATCGGGATCTTAGACTATAACATTTACTACGGCGTGTACCTATGCAAATTGTTCTTTAAAAGATTGTTTGACCAAAACAAAAAATGTTTGAGGCAAATTGGCTTGAATTAGCTTTTCAAACCCAGTGTGTAGGCATAGCTACAAACTATTTTTTTGTACTAAGATTTAGAAACTAAGTAATCACTTACACAACTCTGCTTTTGAATCGGGTCGTATCTATCCATTGGTTCCCTCCACGAAATTTGCTTCTGCGTCCAGTTATTCTAAACCAGCACTGCAATATGTAAAATACGATCAACAAAAAGGAATAATAACAACATCACACCTATTGGTTTTCTAAAACTGTTCGTTTCTGCATTTAAGTTTAGTTTATTACTTAGTTTTAACCTGCTACTTTAATTTTTCTAATAATAATAATAATACAGTTTCTCTTGAAATATTATCAAATGGAGCGTCGGTCGTTGTATAACAATGAAATGTATATAATATATGTATCTTCAAAAATCAGGATACAAAAAATACATTTTAATTTATTAGACTAATGGCGCTTTTGATTTGTTGGAACAGACTAAATTAAAACTGGTTAAAATATGTAGTTATTCTTATTCCTATTGTTACCAATATGGCACGTTATAGAAAGCTGTTTCATTTTGTTTTAAGAAATTGGAAATTATAAACCAATTGTCGCACGCGGCCTTGGGTCACATAAGTATGTGCCAATATCTGCTAAAATAAATTGTACTAAATGTGTTCCTTATTTCTTAAACTATTAAATATTCAAGTTCCATTATTTTAATTTTATTATTTCTCAATTCACATATTAGTCGTATAGAATATGACATCATACATTCGAGTTATGCTAAGTTTCAGAATGTAGAAATCGTGCTATACAAAACCGCCGACTTTTCCAAAGAATTTGTTATTACATCTTGTTTCTATAATCCTTTGTTTTAATGTGTCATTTTCTTATTTGCTAAAACCATGTCACCTCTTCCAATCAGAAGCGGTTTATAATACTGAAACTCACTCATCCATACCTACATATAAGCACATCCAGAAGGGTACCTTACTGCAAGTTTTTTAATAAAAACCTGAAAACCGCAAACTTGGCCTTTCTGTCCATAATCTGGCAACAGCAGATTCCGACAGTTTAATGAACAATATGATATTTTGAATAAATTATGTCGCTCTCGTTATTTCATCTTTAGATGGCCTAAGCACAGGCTCAGTCGGGCTGCAAGAAAGAAGTACACCTACCTCATCAAGTACGATGTATCCAAGGCCGAATTCTCAATACAGGCACAATAGCTCATAAAGCAAGATAGTGCACCGGAGGAGAAGTGTACATGTAGAACCCGCTCTGGCGGCGCATTCCCACTGGGCCAAACAACCTGCCAAAAAAGTACGAACGGAGGCTAAATCTGCGGCTTACTTCAGCCAGGCGTTAGGATAGAAGTAATAAAACAAAATTTTCCATGGCAATCTGACAGCAGAGCAAATCAAAGCACTGCAAGAACCCATCCTGAACAAGACCCTTGAGCTGAAGGGGGCAGATAAGGAGACGAATCCCAAATTTCTCAGCTCACACAGCAGACCTGACTGGCTGGTCTTGGGAAAGGACTTCCTGCACACGGTGGTTGTCATGAGATACTTTCCAGGTAGTCTTTAAGTACTCCACCGAATGAATGCTGTCCCTGTTCAATGTTCAAAACAAGGATTTAAACACGAGCAACTAAAGGGTGCAAATCTGCAAATAGCCCTACACTGGAACTGACCCTGGCGATAGACCAGCAGTCGAATTATCAGTTGCAAGGTCTGAGCTAGAGTCGTCCGGGCTTCGTTTGGAGAAGCCCCGAATGGAGAGACTTGAAAACGCCATCCGGAAACGAACAAAGGGGCATAAGTAGCCGGCAAGGAAAAACGTGTCCAAAAACGTCGCCCCCCTCCCACCGCTTCAAATGATCAATTGGCACCGCACAGGCACCAACACAGGCATCCACCTACAAAGCAAAGATAGGACCTAGTTTCAGCAGACCTATTTGCTAGGATATGTCGCAGCCTAGCAAATAGGGAAAGGAAACTGTGGAAGAAGGGCAGTCGAAACGACAAGCCAAATGCATTCATATCAACCTCCACCACGCATAAGCAGCCTCCGGCGTGCTTACGAGGAGGATCCTGAAAGAGCGACTGAATATAGGACTCAGGCAGGAACCCTGGGTCGCAAGCGAACGAAAACGGTGGGGATGTGGACTCCCCCAGGAAATAGGCTGAGACAATGACAATATGCATTTTACCTTCTCACCATCAAGGACGCTGAACTCTGGAACGGGAAAATAATTTGTGTTCATCCTAATATAAGGGCTGCTCTCACGTTTTGATGGGAGGTGGAATACAGTAATTTATGGTATCTAGCAGGACTCATAACTAGATGAGCCTGGACACTTAACCCCACAGAGACGGTCGAGATGCCACAATGCACCTACAGACAACCCTAAAGCAGCCTACAAAAGTTTCTGCCCTCTTAAAAAAGGGTTATCCAAAGAGATTTGCAGTGATGGAACAGTGAACGTCAACAACTAACAACGGAAGCCAAGCGTACTTTTAAGTGGGCCACCACCTCAGACAACTGAGAGGACCATAAAAGAGCCCTCACAAAATACAATACGGAAATCCGCAAATCAAAGAGAAAAGATAGTTCTGTAAATTATTGAATTATTGAGGAAAATTATCTCCTACTACAACCATCCGTGAAAGTCTGTATGTGTTATTAGAAACTCACTTTCGTGGTTAAGAATGTTGGAACGAAGCAACCTCTGTCGACGGCATAGTGGAAAATAAATGACCTACCAGAGAAGGCAAAAAACGTGTTAAGAGAATTTTCCAACCAACCAAAATCAAATGAGCAGTAAGCGGTTTTAAACCGTTTAAAACTGCAGGTCAAGATGGCATATTCTCGGCCTTTTTTATTGTCCAATACTGATTACAATCTAGTCATCGAAGACAAATGCGCAATTTAACTCTACTTATGTTACTATTTTAATTATTGTATAGTATGTATTCAGCAAAATAAAGATCTATTCTATTCTATTCTATGTTGTACTGCATCTCTGTAAGTATGTGTTTGTAGTGGTTTTTCTTGTTAGGGTGTTCCGTCCGGATCATTGTAGCTTATCCAAGTAGATTCGTGGGTGATCCGAATTTTTGTCCTACTGTCAGTTTTCGGCATGTATATTTTTCCTTCTCGTGTCCATGTATACTTCTAATGTTTTCCCTTCCTTGCTGCTCTGGCATTGTAGAACAATGCATTCACTGAGTCTGTAAGTTGTTCATTTATATATATGGTGTTGTATTCTCCTACTATTCCACATTCCGATGTGGTCAGTATCCCCTCCAATTTTCTGGCCTTTATGATGTTGTTTGTTTCTTCTGTTTTAAATGTTATCAGTATTATCACTGTTGGACTTCTTTCTTATTTTTCGTTCTTGAGATGGACATCGATAATCTCTTTGACATCGATAGTTTGATCTAGCTTATTAATGATTTTTTCTGCTACATTTGTTATGTTTTCCTGGCATTGTTGATTCCCTACTGCCACAATGGTAATATTCTTGCTTATTTCTTTTCTTTCTCTTTTTTTGACAATTCTCTAGCATGGATATTCATTCTTCTAATAGTTTCTGCTCAGTGGTTTTAATTTTTATTATCTTCTTTAATTCTTTGATTTCTTTTTGTTGGTTGTCGAATGCATTGGATAGATACACCACTGATATTATAAGTTCCTTGATCTCTTTCATAAGATCCCCATTGGTATAGTCCTGTGCATAATTGTAATTACTAGTGCTTGCGTTTTTATTTGGGTCCTATCATTTGCCCATCATCGCCATCACTAGTGTTTCCTTAGCTGTTGTTTTTTTTGTGGTTTCCTCGTATGTCTAGTGATTTTGTGTAAATGCACTATTTCCTCCCTGTTTTTGTATTTGATTTTTCTTTTCTATTTTTTTTTGCTAGTTTGGGTGCAACAGTTTGGGCCTACAGAACTAGCTTATGTGGCACAAATGGAATATCGAGCACATGGTAATATACAATCTGCCAAAGTAAGCTTAGCTTCAAATACACACGCAACCCTTTCTTCAGATAAAGCTTTGTCTTAGTAATCGAAGGGCAACTGACGAAATTTCAATATAATACATTGCGAACCTCAGCAATGGAGATGAACTGCAATCTTTACCCAAATTATGAGACTGTAGCTGAAGCAAAAAAAAATGTGCTACCCTAGAGGTATTCTTTGCACCAAAACAAAAGCTGAAGTACCACTTCTAAATTTAATGGACCATACTATACAGAGGTTATTATTATCACTTAATGAAGTCCTACTATCGATAACAAAAAATCAGTTACAAAATCTTTGCTTGATATCAAAATGGGGGTGCGATGGATTCGGCTGCCATTCACAGTATAAACAGAAGTTTGGCAATATGGAGCAGTCTGACGAAAATATGCTAATCACCTGTGTTGTGCCGATACAACTAATATCTACACATAATAAAACTGTACTCATCTGGCAAAATCCTAGCCCCTCCTCACCGAGATATTGCCGACCATTAAAACTAGAGATGTTTCGTGAAACCGCAGAACTATCAAGGTCTGTAGTTCAAGATGTTCAAGCCCAGATTGACCTGCTTACTCCAACGGTGGCAGTTGTAATGGAAGAACATTGTCTAGTTCAACACAATCTAAACTTGACTATGGTTGATGGAAAGATGATAAATGCCTTAACTGAGACGAAATCTACTATGCGTTGCTATATCTGCGGAGCAACATCCAAGGACTTTAACAGGATACAATTCTGCATATCAAAGTCCATTGCTCAAAAAAAAATTTCACGTACGGGATTTCATGTTTGCACGCCTGGATAAGGTTTGCAGAATTTATCTTGCATCTAGGTTACAAATTAAAAACTGCGAAATGGCAGGCAAGACAGGAGGAAGATAAAAATTTGGTGAGAGATGAAAAGAATCGCATACAAAAGGAGTTTTGGGAAAAACTTGGTCTACATATCGACAAACCAAGAGAGGGTGGAGGCACATCCACTGATGGAAATACTGCTCTAGCTATCTTCCAGCATGCAGACGAAGTTTCAGAAATAACTGGAGTTAACCTTAATCTCATAAATCGGCTTCATATCATCGTGATGTCCAGTGGATACAAAGTAAATTCGACCAAATTCAAGACTTTTTGCACTAAAACAGCAGCTGTTTTAGTCAAGAATTATCCATGGTACAATATGCCAACTACTCTGCATAAAATATTGATCCATGGCTCAAACATGATTGAGAGCGCCTAATTAACCATAGGACTACTGAGTGAAGATGCGCAAGAGAGCCGAAGACGAGGTTTGCCACTTCGTTCGAAAAGCACTTTACTACAGTTACTGAAGAATGTACCATTTGAAGCCAGGAATAATTACAAAACTAATGACCAAACTCTCACAATGAGTTAAGAAAATAAAATCAATTGACCGATTCTGCACATTAATTTTTGATGAAATTTCATTGTCAGAGCAGGCAACATTTGATAAAGTGAATGATATAGTTGTTGGATATGTTGATCTAGGTCCTTTAGGGCGGGAAAATAAGTTAGCTAACCATACTTTAGTTTTTATGATTCATGGTCTCCACAAACCACGTACACAACATCTAAAGTTGCTAATTAAAAAAATTATAATAGCCATAGAGGACACTGGTCTATGCATTTTGGTAACCGTGTGTGGCCAGGGGGCAACAAATCGCTCTGCAATTTCTCAGTTGTGTCGAGAGAATAGTAGATCTCCATATTTTATTTTAAATGATCATAAAATATTTACAATATTTGACCCACCGCACCTTTTAAAGTCTACACAAAATGCTCTTTTAAAATATACCATAAAATTCAATAAAACTAAAACTAAAATTGCAAAAAATGGAACACATTAAACAATGCTTTGACATTGACAAAAGGCATAGATTCCAGGTTTTAAGGAAAATAAGGCAATGTTACCTTGATTTAAATATTTGGGGTGGCCCTCACCCAACTTTCCGACTACATCGTTGGCATAATGAAGTGTCTGAACACTTTTGCAATTATTCAATTTTGTGAAGCCCTCTGGACCTCTGGACCCTACCATAGAGAAAAGAATAATAAAGAGAGGGGTCGTTCCCGTGGTTGACAGGTACTAACTAATGAGTGAAATAGGTTCCTGTATTACCGACAGCATAAAGGCGGCTCTTTTAAATTAATTTATTGGAATATCTGTTTTAAGACGTAATAAATGAGGTGAATTTCAAACCGTAGTTTTTGTGAGGGCTACCCCAGATATTTCACTTTGATGACAACTGGCGCTTGAGTTGTGGCAACCTCTCCTGGTATTTTTGTTCAGTAGTGTTTCACATTTTATCATGAAAACCGCTGCACAGTCGTCTATAAATTATTCAGCTGTATTACGAAAGTGTTCTACGATAATTACAAAATAAATGTAAAGAATGGTTCTTTTGTATCATTATCAAGATTAACCGAGAAATTAATTTCTTTTTTATTTTTTAAAAAGTACCTATACATGAATCACCCATTACTTGCAATTGAATTAAGTAATTATTTGGAATCAAAACAAAAAAAAAACGGAAATTATCTTTAAACCATCCATTATTATATTTAACTTTACGTTACATTGTGGCCATGACTATGTAATTATTTGATAGAATTTTATCGATATTTCGCCCTACTACGTATCCCTCAACGAGCAAATAACCGACACGTTACAGGTTAAGAAGTAGTGCCATCTCTGTCATGAACACGTGCAAAGGTCGAACTTGCCATGTTGTTTGAAACACACGATCACCTGACTTAAATTCCATTAAAAATGACCATTTCAAAAGGCACTTACACGATAAGATACTGATTGTTCTAAGTATATAAGATAGGAGTAATGTCGAGTAGTAACAGAAGTTTGCAAAACGTGTTCAAATTAAAAAGCTCTGTGTACATATTATTAACTGCCGAAAATGAACGCCGCTGTGGTAAAACCAGGAAATGCCTCATCAGACAACAATGGATACCATTTCATCTCCAGCAAGTATTTTACGAATAGATTTCAAAAAATGTATGCAATGCAACGCCAGGGCACAGTAAGTAGCATTTTTATTGATGTGTTAATCACGTATTAGTTAATTTCGTCGAGCATATGGTCTTAAAATGTACCTTATGTTAAACATTTTAGTTGTGCGACATTGTCATTAGCGTTGGAGGAGAGATGTATCGCGGACATAAGTTAGTTTTTGCTTCTCTCAGTGAATATTTCTCGGATGTATTCGGTAAATACATAAAAAAACAGAGATATTTTCAAATATTTAATACATATCATTCTAGACGATAATGAAGAACAACCAATCCTTGAAATTGATGATATTTCGCCGAAAGCATTTCGAGCTCTTTTACAATTCTTTTACACGGGCAAAATTGTAATTAAAATCACGCTATTGGAAGACATAATCAAGGCCAGCAAAAGGTTCAAGATTAATTCTTTGGAGCTGGCTTGTCAGGAATCCATGACTAAACTGCTAAATCCAACGACCTGGCACCAAATTAAAAACATAGCAGGTTGGTATTATAATCACACAGTATTTTGAGTAGTTTTATCTCGTAAATTTCCATGCGGTGAAAGCTGTCATCGCTGATTCAGGATTATAAACACTTTTTTTCGAATCTATAGTGGATATAAGCCGATAGGTGGCTTGATAACGAACAATTGATAATAAATTCATAGAAATGAAATGTACCTATAAGTTTTATCTATAATGATCAATAAAATCGTAAAACCATACAATGGGTTCAACTTTCCAATAAACGAATTCTAAAGATTGTAAAGTGATTAGTTTTAGAAGTATTCCTTAAACTAATCTTAAAATATGTTAAGTATACTGTAACTTATCATGTTTGTAGATGAACAACAAGATGAGAAGTTGTATAAAGAATGCCATGCCTATTCACTGCAGCACTTTGATGATTTTATATAAGTTCCACCAGGCACCTCATTTATTTGTCATTTTAGGTGAAACAATTAATATCAGATGAAGACCATCTGGTAACGTCTGAGGAGAAAGTCTACTCTGCAATACTCAAGTGGGTAAAGCACGATCTTCCAAAGAGAGCAGCACATCTTTATGAGGTAATGTCTTCGATTCTTTTTAACAGTATGTGGAAGTAGGCTTGGGATTCACGGTATTTCTCCTTGTTTCTTCTAGCTGATGGTGTATGTTAAGTTTCCCCTACTCGACAAAACATTTTTCACGAAAAATGTGGTAAGAGAGCCTTTGATGAGGGAAAATACGGAGTGCTTTAATCTCATGCTTAAAACAACGGACTATCACATGGGCTTCGAATGTGATGAAAAGTCAACGAGAGTTCTTCCAAGAAAACATAATAGAGAGCTTCGTTCATATATATTTGTCGCAGGAGGTGAATGTGGGGGTAAGTGTTGAGTATAAGTGTTGAGTCTCTTTGATAAACCATGATTTCCAGAATTATTAACTAAACTTACATTTTAATATTTTTGATTAGATTTAAAAGTCGCCGATTGTGAACTCTACGATTTACAAACCAATAAATGGCGTTCATTTTCGTCGATGCAGTGCAGTAGATGTGCTCATACTCTTATTGGCTTCAAACAACTGGTATATGCTTTCGGAGGTGTGGATCATACTGGCACGATACACTTATACACGGTATAACGGAGGACAGCTTTTGGCTACGTCACTCGTCTGAGATCGGTCAATGCGGCTAGTTGATACGAGATGGCGCCAAAAGGAGCGCTAGTATTTACACACAATCATTGAAGTAGAGTTTAATATAAATGATTTTTTTTTTTCATTTTGATACATATTCAGCAAATATTTTACATGCGATGTAACCCAAACTCTAAATTAAACATTCTTTATTTATTTTCTGAATTCTGTTTTATATACAAGCACAGAATAGAATGTAAGTATATTACGATGATGAATAGTTATCGTTTGCATCACCATGTAAAAAACAACATGATTATTTTCCTCCTTACGTGACATAGGAGTAAAAAACTGACGATGGCTCACGTACCTATTATTTTTTGCTTCAACTTAAAACTGACGATGGCTCACGTACCTATTATTTTTTGCTTCAACTTGAAGTTCTAATTCCTCTATTATGATTCGTGCAGGTCTTTACGGCACAACTCGACATTGTAAAGTAATACAAATTAAAGACACCTGCTAAAAATCTGCCAGCGCATCTGGGTTCGGCAAACAACTTAATTTGAATTTTAAAACAGCGCGCATGTGCCGTGACGTCACTCAGATGAGCGCGCAGTAGGAACGCTTTTAAGCAACCTGTCCGTTATACCGTGTATACGTGTATCGTGCATACTGGCAGGGTACTTTCATCAGTGGAATATTACAATCCGTTAAAAGATTCTTGGATAACGACAACGTCTTTACCATATGCAAAATTTTATCCAGGTAACAACAACACGTTCACAGACATTGAAAATTACAGTTTATAAAATTCTTAATAAACTATCATTATCGCAGGAGTTTGTTCCATCGACAACTCAATATACATATGTGGAGGAAGAATAGCAGACAACTCGTATGTAAACAGCGTGAACAAGTTCGATCCGGGAACCGGGGTTTACAGATCGTCCACGAATATGAAAACGAAGAGAGCATGTTTCCCCTCAGTTGTTGCAGGTAACACAGATCAAACAGAAAACTAAGGATTTAATAGCACGTCGTTATTTTCGCAGATAACCGCGTCTATGCAATTGGAGGTTTTACAGATGATCTTCGGGAGCTAAATTCAATGGAGATATTCGACCGACGTGAAGGAAAATGGACAGATGCGCCACCTATGAGTATAGAAAGATACGACCACGGCGTGGCAGTCTTGGATGGTTATATATACACATCTCCAGAAGGTGTGTTACAAAGTCATAAAAAAGAAATACTGGAAATCAACAGAGTAGTTAATTAAATTGATTTTCAGGGACTTCTTGGGAACGTTTTAATATTCGCAGGAATGCTTGGGAACCAATCTTGGACACGTGCGATGCAGAAGACCCCTTCGACCAAACTGGATCTGTTTATCTCCTGGGCATTCCGCCTAATTCAGCACCTATTCAATTCAATACCGATACAAACGGTGTATTTCAGCTACCGCCATTGCGGAAGTACAGAAATTGGCCAGGCATTACACTTATGGACTGCTTACAAATTAAAGAGAGATTAAACTAAGTTATGAATTTAAAATGTGTATTCTTTGCTTACAATACCAACCGTAATGTTGTTTACGGATGTATCGAGCATTGCGGCTCTCCGTGTCAAACAGGCCTAAGGCCTGTTTTAAACGCAAGCCGGAGCGTTTTCCGCTCTTAGCTTCCACTCTTTCACATGGAGAGCCTTTCAGCTCGGGCGCTACCTGCGCTAGCTGCCTCAGTTTCCAGCAACTGCCGCAGTTCGTTAAAATGATACTAAATGGCGCCAAATAAAAATGACAACATTTGAGAATAATTGGATTTTTCGTTAAATTCGTGTTTTTACTTTCCGACTAGTCCCTAGAAGGAAAGTATTGTAATCGACGGAAAAAAAAAATTCGGGATTTCAGCGGAAATACGCGTTTTGAGGTCCCCTGAATCGATTGCAATGATTTCTGGAAAATGTATGTATGTATGTATGTGTGTGTGTGTGTGTGTATGTATGTCTGTGAACACGATAGCGTCCAAACGGTACAACGGATCGGGGTGAAATTTTGCATACTTATTTAGAATTGCCAGGGGACGAACTGGATTGTTTTTGGCCACAATCTGACAACCGGAAGTGGCAAATGTTACATACATATTCTTAGAGACTTTCCGGATCAGTGGGATGAACGGTTTAGGTGCTATAAGCGTTTATAGAAGCGGGTTGACAGAATCCACAGCATTCATCGTTGTGTTGTGAATTGTCAGATTTTGACAAACGTCAGTGCCACTGACATGACATGACATTAAATATAGACTTGACCACGATGTAGTCGGAAAGTTGGGTGAGGGCCACCCCAGATATTTTATGAAGTTTTCCCATAATGTGATCATACGACTTATCACCCTTTCTTCCAAGGTACCTTCTTGTATCTTCGGTGTCAGCATTGTGTTGAAGAGATAGCAAGTGTCATCAGTATGCGAAGCACCTGATACAATCAAATCTCAATTACATTACAATTAGTTAATGTTAAGCTATTTAAGCCATTATCTCAAAACCAAATTGAACATTCTGTATATAAATTACTCCACATATTGTGAAGCAGGATTCATATTGTGAATAGCTGGCCGAAGAGAACTTAGCCATGATTTTTTAACACATTTTAATGATCAATATCGTTTAGAAAGCACAGTACTGAGTCTATGGTAGGTATGGCAACTGGATCAAATCATAATTGCTACTACTGTTTTGGGGTCTCCTGAATCGATTGCAATGATTTCTGGAAAATGTATGTATGTATGTGTGTATGTATGTATGTCCGTGAACACGATAACGCCCAAACGGAAAAGCGGATCGATCTGAAATTTGGTACACATTTAGAATTACCGCCTTAATTTACAGATCAATGGGATGAGCGGTTTAGGCGCTATACTCGCTATAGGGATTTATATCGATTGGTTTCTGACGTAATGGAGAACTGAGAATCATACCACGTTAGCTCACAGGTTATTGCTTAAATATTATCGCCCGGCCCGCGATTGAAGAATAAATAAACAAGAAGTAGAGAAATAAACCACGTAGGAAAACACACGGATAAGTGACAGTATATTAGAATTATTTGTATCGAGAGGTCAGTCAGTGGTATTGTTATAATCCCGATTTAGTATTATTATTATCTTACGGACATTCGTTTTCGTGTTTCGCCCTCAGTCTATACGTTTAGAGAGTTTATAAATGTGTAAACAGTGTGTCTATATAGTCGGAAAGTTGGGTGGGGGCCACACCAGATATTTTGCAATTCGTTTAATGATATAAATTCCTCCAATATTATGAAAAGCGATGTAGTACGGGTTTAAATATACTCTCTCAATATAATTGAGTGCAGAGTATCAAATTCATAACTTAGTTTAATCTCTCTTTAATTTGTAAGCAGTCCATAAGTGTAATGCCTGGCGCAAAAATCAGAACGCGCCATTGTTCAAATATGATATAAATTCCTTAAACAGTGTGAAATGCGATATAATACCATTTTAAACATTTCCTCTCGAATTGACTGCGACATTCACCAATATTCAGCGTAAACACGCAAGCAGAAATAAGCTACAAGAGAGCCAAAACGTCGCCTCGTGTGAATGCCCCAGTTCTCCCTTTGCATTTCGATGAAGAGACGCGACCCGCTGTCAAGCGCTCAGCTCGAGATGCACGAGCCGTACCGGCTTTCACTCGTGCGCCCTAAAGGCTCGGGCTCCCCATGTGACAAAACGTCAAATGTCAAAAAATATCAAATTCTTATTTTATTTTACTTAAATTTAATTATTTATTTTAATTACAATATTGAAATATTATAGCTATTGAACTATCCCAAGTTTTATTCATGACAATGCATAATTGATTATAAGTTTTTAAGGCTTTACAAGCATTTTCATTGCCTTTGTAGAAATAATACTGCATTATACAATGTGTGATTGCACTGAGGGAGGTTTGTTGCTTTGGGGTTTGGCGAATAATCCGCCAAACTCTCACATAATTTTCATTAACTTTATTTGGTTTAATTCGGTGGTTTATTTAAAATTTAATTTCAATGTTTATTAACAATGTTACCAATGTTTTTCAAATCAATTAAAATACAATCATACAGAAGTTATTGTATAGAACACCAAGACAAGTCTCATATCAGTAAACGCAGGATAATCACTTTTCATCAATCAAATTAATAAAAAGCACAATGAAAGCACACAATTTTGTACTACAGTTATTGACAACACAGCTTATTCGTACACCAGAATGCCGGCGCATGCTTGTATATTGTGGAGTGCAAGGCATAGTAAAAGTGTCCCACTTTAACATTTTAGGTTCAAAAATGAGATTTTTAACAAAATTTTTACTAGTCGACAAAAACTCTTCAATCTAATTAGGGTTATCTAATGCAGTTGGATTTTCTCTATCTTAAACGTTCGGAAGTTATGACGTGCCAAGGTACCAAAATACCTATTTCACTGATTTTTTGACTTTCAGAGCAAAGTGTATCCAATCTCGGGAATGCATTTTTCTCGTTACTCTGCTGACATATAATTGTAAATATTATCTCACATTATTGATTTTCTTATTAAATTCCAAGTACTTAGACAGTAGTACCTCAGAACCAATTGTTTTTTAGGTATTCCCCTCGAATTACCCTCGAAGAAAAGTATTACATGCGCTTTGAAGTTCCCCCAATCCATTGCAATGATTTCTGGAAAATATAGGTGTCAATGGGCCTGAACACGATAGCGTCCAAACTGTACAACGGGTCGGGCTGAAATTTGGTATATATATATTTAGAATTACCAGGGGATGAATTGGGTTGTTTTTAGTGACAAGCTGATAACCGGAAGTGGAAAATATTATTGACTTATATAATAATAATAATAATAATAATAATAATAATAATAATAATAATAATAATAATAATAATAATAATAATAATAATAATAATAATAATAATAATAATAATAATAATAATAATAATAATAATAATAATAATAATAATAATAATAATAATAATAATAATAATAATAATAATAATAATAATAATAATAATAATAATAATAATAATAATAATAATAATAATAATAATAATAATAATAATAATAATAATAATAATAATAATAATAATAATAATAATAATAATAATAATAATAATAATAATAATAATAATAATAATAATAATAATAATAATAATAATAATAATAATAATAATAATAATAATAATAATAATAATAATAATAATAATAATAATAATAATAATAATAATAATAATAATAATAATAATAATAATAATAATAATAATAATAATAATAATAATAATAATAATAATAATAATAATAATAATAATAATAATAATAATAATAATAATAATAATAATAATAATAATAATAATAATAATAATAATAATAATAATAATAATAATAATAATAATAATAATAATAATAATAATAATAATAATAATAATAATAATAATAATAATAATAATAATAATAATAATAATAATAATAATAATAATAATAATAATAATAATAATAATAATAATAATAATAATAATGATAATGATAATGATAATGATAATGATAATGATAATGATAATGATAATGATAATGATAATGATAATGATAATGATAATGATAATGATAATGATAATGATAATGATAATGATAATGATAATGATAATGATAATGATAATGATAATGATAATGATAATGATAATGATAATGATAATGATAATGATAATGATAATGATAATGATAATGATAATGATAATGATAATGATAATGATAATGATAATGATAATGATAATGATAATGATAATGATAATGATAATGATAATGATAATGATAATGATAATGATAATGATAATGATAATGATAATGATAATGATAATGATAATGATAATGATAATGATAATGATAATGATAATGATAATGATAATGATAATGATAATAATAATAATAATAATAATAATAATAATAATAATAATAATAATAATAATAATAATAATAATAATAATAATAATAATAATAATAATAATAATAATAATAATAATAATAATAATAATAATAATAATAATAATAATAATAATAATAATAATAATAATAATAATAATAATAATAATAATAATAATAATAATAATAATAATAATAATAATAATAATAATAATAATAATAATAATAATAATAATAATAATAATAATAATAATAATAATAATAATAATAATAATAATAATAATAATAATAATAATAATAATAATAATAATAATAATAATAATAATAATAATAATAATAATAATAATAATAATAATAATAATAATAATAATAATAATAATAATAATAATAATAATAATAATAATAATAATAATAATAATAATAATAATAATAATAATAATAATAATAATAATAATAATAATAATAATAATAATAATAATAATAATAATAATAATAATAATAATAATAATAATAATAATAATAATAATAATAATAATAATAATAATAATAATAATAATAATAATAATAATAATAATAATAATAATAATAATAATAATAATAATAATAATAATAATAATAATAATAATAATAATAATAATAATAATAATAATAATAATAATAATAATAATAATAATAATAATAATAATAATAATAATAATAATAATAATAATAATAATAATAATAATAATAATAATAATAATAATAATAATAATAATAATAATAATAATAATAATAATAATAATAATAATAATAATAATAATAATAATAATAATAATAATAATAATAATAATAATAATAATAATAATAATAATAATAATAATAATAATAATAATAATAATAATAATAATAATAATAATAATAATAATAATAATAATAATAATAATAATAATAATAATAATAATAATAATAATAATAATAATAATAATAATAATAATAATAATAATAATAATAATAATAATAATAATAATAATAATAATAATAATAATAATAATAATAATAATAATAATAATAATAATAATAATAATAATAATAATAATAATAATAATAATAATAATAATAATAATAATAATAATAATAATAATAATAATAATAATAATAATAATAATAATAATAATAATAATAATAATAATAATAATAATAATAATAATAATAATAATAATAATAATAATAATAATAATAATAATAATAATAATAATAATAATAATAATAATAATAATAATAATAATAATAATAATAATAATAATAATAATAATAATAATAATAATAATAATAATAATAATAATAATAATAATAATAATAATAATAATAATAATAATAATAATAATAATAATAATAATAATAATAATAATAATAACTTTATTGTACCATAGCCAGTAAGTATATACAGCTTTAATTTAACCATTTAAATTTGCTTAAACTAACGCTGACCGGTACAACAGGTGTGAGTTCCAGAATACAGCAATACCGCAACTCGGTCTTCCACTCAAACCAACACAAACTTATAGATATGCACAACATGAGCGATGTTATTAATACTACCCTCAACCAAAATAAACCGAAATTCCGTTAACTAAGCACTAACAAATGCCACATACAACCCCATTCACAATCCTACTGACCAGGCGGATCCTGCAGACGGCGCAAATGAGATCTGAGAGCCTCAGCAAATCGACGCAGTGACTTAATGGCTGCAAATTGACTCGAAACCGTATTAAACACCTATACTAAACACATATACTTATATAATCGAGATTTACTAGAGATTTAACCTATTTTGACCAAACTGGTACCAGCTCATCTTTCAGTGACTTTATATACATATGTATATGTTACAAGCAAAGCTTCCGAAGACTATATCGCGATCGCGTATATATGTTCACTAAGACCGCAATAGCCAACGTGATCGCAATCCATCGCGATGATGGTCGTGATCGCGAATATATGTTCTCCGCTTAAAAATTCCTTCACTGTGGGCTGACTCTCCCGACAGTTCCACACCATACGTCATACGTGAGTGGAACAGGGCGTGATATGCTGATACTGCAGCTTCTTGTCCAAGGATTTCCCTGATTTTTCTCATAGCATAGATCGACTTTGCAAGCTCAGACTCGAGATTTCCAATATGGGTCTTCCACGTTAGTCTTGTGGCCATAGTGATCGCCAGTAACCTTACGCTCCTTGTCTCCAAGATCTACGATTGCAAGTGAAGAACAATTTTTTGGTTTTGCCTTTATTTAGACTTGGCTGGTTGGCTTTGAACTTGGTTAGTTGGCTTTGATGCTTTTTCGTAATCTTAGCAGAGAGCTCAAAACCTCGCGCTCGCACAACCAGAGTCGCGTCAACAGCACTGGGCCGGCACGCTAGGCGGGCAAATCGTTCATGAAGATGACAAAGAACCAATGATCCTTGCGCCACACCGCATGTTATTTCTTCGATCTCACTCACATAACCATCTCGGTTCAGCGCCTGCTTTCTGCCCTTCAGGTAAGATCAACTGGTACCTATGTTTCATGCAGCAAATGCTCTGCTGAAATCACAAAGCACAGCCTGACTCTCCGCATCCTCCTCCAATGCATCCCAAATTAAGTTTGGCAGGGAGAAACCTGCATCGAACCCTGCCGAAATCTGCCAAACCGATTTGGGTTCAGAGTTTCACGCTGTGCTAGGAATTGCACTAAGCGACCAGCTAGTGCCGACTAGAGCACTTTGGAAAAGATTGGCAGTATGGCTGTTGGTCTGAAATTTCCGACCATTGTAGGATCCCCTTTCTTGAATATTGGTGTTAGTTTCGCTATCTTCATTATTTCAGGACATCCTGCAGTGGGTCTGAAATTAGCGTGGCAACGTCTTTAAGAAGTTTTGTATTTAATCCATGTATGTCTGTGGAGTGCTTTGATTTGATGTTAAAAATTATATTTTCCACTTCCTGTGCCGTCATTGGGACGATGAAGAAGGACGTGTGCCCAACGAGAACCATTCGAAGGTACTCTTCGGCTGCGGCTGCAGCTAGTGGTATGCTTGCCATCACCGATGTTGCTACATTACAGAGGAAATGATTAAGATCGTCACACTTCGATCCCGTCTCTTTCCGTACCACCTACACCAGAAGCTGATTTCAGAATTGTTTGCCCGTTTTCACGGCTCCTTTCACTTCTAGCGCGTTCCAGATAGAACTCTTTATACCCATTGGGTATGTTTTTCCCGTCTGTGCGTCCTAGCTGATTGTAGGATTCCTGGATGAGGTGCAGAGTTTCTTGGATATCATGAAGTTCGGGTGACGTACGTATTGTTCCTCCTATTTTTCAGTGGTTTGGCAGTGATTGGAAAGGCATATTCAAAGCTTTCTATGAATCGCGTCAAGAACCTATCGCCTTTTTTTCTGCATGCGTCTCCGAGTAGACGTTCCCCCAAGCCTATTCTTGTAATCCTTGATGAAAGAGGTTATAATTTCGTCCGGAGAATGTGCGACCTTTGTAATGTTGCTGATGATACTATAACTCTTTATTTTCTAACTTATAATTTTTTGCGTGTTTTTCGCGTCAATTTACACACTTAATGAATATGCTTAATGTAATTAGAAATGTTAATGTTAATCATAGTCCTTAGCTTTATTTTATTAGTATTTCGTATAGACAGTGCTTTTTGGTGAAAAAAAGTGTGGGGGTACAATATTCGGCACACAAGACTATCTTATGCCCGTTTGCACCGTATTTATTAAGAACAGCTTATCTTTATGCCTAACTTAAGTCAGGCATCATTTGCACCGTTCGCATGTCAGCCTTTCCTAACTTAAGCATTACTTAAGGGTTTCTGACGTTGGCAACACTGTAAAGTTCTAGTTATATTTGGAAATACTTGGTTCTAAAATCAACAGTATTGCGTCACTTGTCAAAACTTTCAATAGGTTAATGTGGCGGCAAATTTGAATTACTTTCATAACTACAAAAATTACGACACAAAAAAAATTTATGATCAAAATGAAACCATTATTTCTAATACACAATAAAACTGAAATTTTACATTACAAACTCCTAAAATCGCTTGATAACATGATAAATTGACACATATAGGTACTGTCTTGACATTTCTTAAAACGACATTTCATGTGCAATGTGTGTCTATACCACAATCAACCAATCACAACTAAGCTTATATTTACGCTGGCTTTAAGCTGTCGATTTTCTAGGCTTAAGTTAGGTCGTTCTTAACTGTAGTTAGGGAATGGATATGTGGCGGTGCAAACAAAATCGATGACATAAGTACGATCTCATACTTAAGCCTTTCTTAACACAAACGGTGCAAACGGGCATTAATGATTTTGCCGAACTTGCTCTGCTCAACACAGCAATTCACGAGCACCAACATCAAATTTTCAAAATTTCTCTTCAATATTTTCAAATATACCGAAAAAGGTGGGGGAACGCCGCGACGCTTTCACCTGACAAACGACAATACATTGTCTCATTGTGGTATGTACCTACCTGGTACCATATAAAATGCACCAGAAATAGTTGCCTTTGTAGTGTTTGAACTGAGGTTTGCTGGTAGAGATGATTTCAACTAAGAACGTCACGTCACGTGACTTCCCGCCAAGTTGCGCAGTAGATCACTTTCCATTCAGCGTGTAGATATATGGAGCTATTTATCAACGTTATTTTCCCGCCGCGCAGGTGTACTGGTGGGGGAGTGACGTTCTTAGTTGAAATCATCTCTAGTAGCCACTAGCGGCAGCAGCTCGATGCTGATAAACAGCGTTATGTGACCATAAAACAGCCGTTGGCAGCAACGGCAACTAGCGGCCGGTAAAACAGCCTAGTGTAACCATGGCATTAGCCATATCGATTAGCAGTATTCTGCCATTTTGATCGATATCGACTGATGTCATGAATTGTCGACATGTTAAATTTAGCGAATGCTTGAGAGGTGTTAAATCCATTCGATATCGCTACGCGTACGTCACGTCACTTCACTTGCTTCTAATTCTGTTTTTCTATATACATATTTTTGCGTCGTGAGTGTTGTTAAGGTAGGTATGTGTGGGTTTTAGTTAATAATATTATAATGCTATTTAGATTGGAGACTTTCGCGGTCCGAATCACTAAGTTCTAGATTTCCGGGAGAAAACCGCGTCAACGACGATAAGGTAGTCAACGTTTCGCACTCTGTTCAAGAGGCATCTTCAGGACGTAACAGTAAGACAGCTACGAAGAGAATTATAATGCATGTACTTTCAATAATTTTATGTTTCGGTAATGGCATTTCCATATGCACAATTCGTGGCTGTGGAGTTAGCAGAAAGAGAAGTTCGCAGGTATAATTTACGCTAATTCGTCGAAATTAAAGGGATATCCAGGATCCCTTTTCAGTTTCGCACACAAAATTTCTGCGAACATATCGTCTAAGTAAGGTTGCTTGCAGTGACTTAATTAATAAGCTAAGGGCCATAGAATGATTGTTGATCATTTGATCAAAAATAAATAACACTAGAGCACCTTTTTGTGCGATTGTAATTTTGGTATAGCATGGGGCCATGTTGATCGTAATGATATATCGTCAAATTAATAAACTAAGATCAATTATTCTTGTTTGTTCTTGTTCACACAGGGACATTTTGTTGTTTAAGAATGGTAGCCATTATTCACTAAATACTATCGCCGGTAATATAGTTTTCTCTATAGCGATAATCGTCATGTCGAATCGAAACGGTGTTGCGGTATCGATTATGGTATCGATATCATAACGATATCGTTATACATTACGTCATGTCAAATAGAAACGATATTGCGATATCGATATCATAACGATATTCGCTATAATTGTAGAATAAGGCTCACTGCTCGGTCTGATTTATTGCCCAACAAAACCTGAGAGATTTATCTTTGCGATGTCTTCGGGTCAATAGCGTGTTGCCAAAAAAAACTTATTGTTCAATACTCACTTCTGCCACACTATTTCCAGAAGTCTTATGAATGGAAGTCTCAGTAGCGGTGGCTGTTACTATATATTCGCCAAGATGAAGGCTTCTCGGTGTCACTACAGCTCGGATTTTATTCGCATATAGAGCCCATTCTTGAAGAAAATTTCCACTGTCTAGAAAAATTAGAGCCATGTTAAATAAAATCATCAAAATTAAATAATTTAGCATACCCATTTCGAACAACTTCCATTTAATCCTCACTCTTGAGTTTCTGCAGTTCGGATTCAAGTTTAGGTCAAATATAATATTTGTGTAGTATGGCACATCCCACATAGGGTTGTCTCTGCCATTTGTAGCTTTGCTAAACATTAAAATTTTAAAATTAACATCATTTCTGTCTGTCAATTTCTTTGAATACTATTCAAAAATTGTTGGATAGTTAGTGCAGACTATTCTATGTTTCTAATGATTTAAAATGGTTCTCCCCAATCCATTTTCTAGATATTTTTTGAAATTGTTTATACTCGCAATTTTGAATGCTTAGTTTGCGATCATCGCAATACTGATCATTTTCTTCCAAAGAGATAATTATTATAATAATATTATTAGGGAGTGCGTAAATACAAGAATTATTGTATAAAGATTAATAATATAAAGGATTAAATACTTTTTGTCATGTGTTTTGATAAACAGCGTCCTCAGTCAGATAAGAATACAATTATAGGCCTATATCTCTATGCAGCAGATACGGTGAATTCTGCTGTATGCAACCCTTGACTTATTACTCTGATTATGGGAAACCTTATAACACTTATAGCACCATAATGAAATGTAATTTACTTACGTATGTTACGTATTGCATTATATTTCTATATTGGTCGTAAAACGTATTCAAAATCGCGATTATTATAAAAAAATTAAATATCTAAGAAGGAGATTGAGGAGGACCATTTTAAATCACTAGCCGCTGCTAAACATTTTCACAATAAAAATTTAAAAAAACAAGCAAAAATAGATTTTTTTTATGATAGGTGACTAATTTCAAATCTGATCGTACTTATTAATTCTAAACATTATTGCCAAATAAAATTTCTCGATGTTATTAATATTAAGAGCTAGTTTATTTACCTGCCTATAAAATTCTCATTAGCCATGTGTCAGATAAGTCGATTTTGTGCCTCATTTTTAGCATTAACACAGAAATATATTAGTGAATAAAAGAGGCAAGTCTGAGATCTGTACACTATGATTGGTAATCTATCACTTGAATGAGGTGTAGAGTAGTTTCAAACTAAGAAGAGCACAGTTGTATATGCAACCAATCATACCCAGTGTATGGTTTATAAATTGCCGGTGTATATTTGGTTGCATATACAACTGTGATCTTCTTAGTTTGAAACATCTATAACACACCAACAACATTTTGCATTATACTGACACAAAACTATACAGGACTGTACGTGTAGGTGAATGAATCAGCCCTAAGTGTTGTTAACTCATGCTTGCATCACATATGTATTTTGAACCACCCGGTAAATGGTGGAGCAGTTTTATGATATAGTGATAAAATTCTGGATTTAACCTCTAACGAAAACTTTTATAAAGGACAAAAAATTCTGAGAAATGTATAATAAAACAAGAATTCCATATAATGCGAACTTTCGTGGACATTCCTGGAATAAATCAAAAAACATATTGGAAATTGTTGTAGGGTAAACGATATGTAGAGATAACACAAGCCGCGTCCGTTTTTCATTTTTGTACCTTATTGCATTTTTATTTCAAATTAAAAATATCAAATTTCATTCCTCACACCCATGAATACCATCTGGGTGCATATTTCAACATAATTTTTTGCCTATATGTACAGTATATTCTAAACGGGTGACGTATATGCCGATATAGTTAAACGACAGATTGTCGCAAAATATTTCTAGCGTACAGGATAGCAAAATATTAAAATTAAAATATTCAAAATCAACAATTTCCACAATTTTTCTTTATGCATCCCGTGCCTAGCGCATTGACAAAATATCATAAATATTACACTTTTTATTTAAAAACCATTCTTTGCTTTACTTCCATTGCCATGACAAAGAGGTTAATAGCTAAGATACGTTGTTACAAATAGTAGAAATATTACTAAATAAGGACCTATTTAATAAACCTTATTTATTAAAAACCGCTATTGACTTATTTTAATCCTACTGAAAATATACCAAATAAATTACATCTTACCAATTTTTAAAGCTCACTTCCGGTGTACAAACAATCTCACTACTTGTGAACGTCTCTAGTGTAATACATATGAAAAATATTCCCATAAGAATAAATTGAAATCTCATATTTGCGAATGTATTAGTAGTAGCACAGTATGTCACTTAACTAAAACGTGACAGATTATTTATCTCAATACGTTTTTTACATTACTAAAGACCATGGTTACGCGATAAGCAATTGATATAATAAAAAAGCACACTATGGATAATTCAAACTGTCAGTGATTACTTATTTCACATTCAAATAAGCAGAACATTAATTAAAAGAACTGTTGGATTACCGTATTAAATTGTATTAAAAAACGCAATTTATAGGCTTTTTTGGGAAAAGCTGTTCTTTACCATAATTACAGTTTCCGAAGTTATATAATATTTTTATTTATTATATTTATTTTAAAATATAGACCATGGTGGAGATTAAAGGTCAAATTCCTGTATCTTGTACGTATACTGCACAATACCACCGATGCAAGTGGTGCATCCGATACGTGGTCCGAGGCGTGCTATCCGTGCATCAGTTATTTCAAGACTGAATGCCCTCTTCCTCTTCGTTTTTTCTCATGTCCACGCAAGAGAAGTTAGCAAGGACGTGTAGGCATCTTCGTGGTATAAAATATCCCATGTTATGTGTAGAATTTAAACATGTTTCGTTATTTATTAGCAAAAGTATTCAACATACGTAATAAGCGATTAACAAGTTATTGTGTTGATAATATTTTATTTATAGTGAAGAATCCGTAGATAACAGAAACGGAATAAATTCATAATCTAAAAATCATGTTTTCTGAACAAACATATGGTGAGGTTTCACTTTCTTCCACATAACAATACACTTTAAACCAAGCAAAAACAACATAACACAAGCACAAATGATCAAACTTACTAATTAAAATACATCTCCCACCTTCCTCAAGAAATAGCAGTTAAAAATACTTGCTTAATATCGAAAATCTGCAGTTGATTTGGCTTATTTGGAACCACATGTTTTTGAAACATCATCTATTCTCGAGATTCAAATCGTCAACATCGTCCAATAGTAATCCTTCGTTAGGAACCAAAATCATAAACGGAAAATAAACAGTTATTGGTCGATGATATAACCGGTGAGAAGTTAGCCACAACAGTTATCCACAAGTTTTTTTTCTGAACCGATTTTAATGAGTTATACATCATTGGAAAGCGCATAACACCCTGAATCTCCCCTAGTTTTGACCGATCGAAAAAATTATAATTAGGGCCCAAAAAATTAAAATGAAAGTTGGATTTCTCGCAATTTTTCCGAAATTCCCGGGATCATATCTCAGTTATAACACAACCTATCTCAACGATCTTTGCACCACTGGAAAGGGCAGGTCTTCAACTACACCCCATAGTTTTGCCCGATCAAAATTGTGACAACTTCTGTCAAAAAAAAATTATTGAAACATTAGTGTTCTGAATGATCACCATATGCCAGCCACAACAGTTATCCACAACTTTTTTTCTGAACCGATTTTAATGAGTTATACATCATTGGAAAGCGCATAACGCCCTGAATCTCCCCTAGTTTTGCCCGATCGAAAAAATCATAATTAGGGCCCAAAAAATTAAAATGAAAGTTGGATTTCTCGCAATTTTTCCGAAATTCCCGGGATCATATCTCAGTTATAACACAACCTATCTCAACGATCTTTGCACCACTGGAAAGGGCAGGTCTTCAACTACACCCCATAGTTTTGCCCGATCAAAATTGTGACAACTTCTGTCAAAAAAAAATTATTGAAACATTAGTGTTCTGAATGATCACCATATGCCAGCCACAACAGTTATCCACAACTTTTTTTTTCTGAACCGATTTTAATGAGTTATACATCATTGGAAAGCGCATAACGCCCTGAATCTCCCCTAGTTTTGCCCGATCGAAAAAATCATAATTAGGGCCCAAAAAATTAAAATTAAAGTTGGATTTCTCGCAATTTTGCCGAAATTCCCGGGATCATATCTCAGTTATTACACAACCTATCTCAACGATCTTTGCACCACTGGAAAGGGCAGGTCTTCAACTACACCCAATAGTTTTGCCCGATCAAAATTGTGACAACTTCTGTCAAAAAAAAATTATTGAAACATTAGTGTTCTGAATGATCACCATATGCCAGCCACAACAGTTATCCACAACTTTTTTTTCTGAACCGATTTTAATGAGTTATACATCATTGGAAAGCGCATAACGCCCTGAATCTCCCCTAGTTTTGCCCGATCGAAAAAATCATAATTAGGGCCCAAAAAATTAAAATTAAAGTTGGATTTCTCGCAATTTTGCCGAAATTCCCGGGATCATATCTCAGTTATTACACAACCTATCTCAACGATCTTTGCACCACTGGAAAGGGCAGGTCTTCAACTACACCCAATAGTTTTGCCCGATCAAAATTGTGACAACTTCTGTCAAAAAAAAATTATTGAAACATTAGTGTTCTGAATGATCACCATATGCCAGCCACAACAGTTATCCACAACTTTTTTTTCTGAACCGATTTTAATGAGTTATACATCATTGGAAAGCGCATAACGCCCTGAATCTCCCCTAGTTTTGCCCGATCGAAAAAATCATAATTAGGGCCCAAAAAATTAAAATGAAAGTTGGATTTCTCGCAATTTTTCCGAAATTCCCGGGATCATATCTCAGTTATTACACAACCTATCTCAACGATCTTTGCACCACTGGAAAGGGCAGGTCTTCAACTACATCCCATAGTTTTGCCCGATCAAAATTATGACAACTTCTGTCCAAAAAAAATTATTGAAATATTAGTGTTCTGAATGACCACCATATGCCAGCCACAACAGATATCCACAACTCTTATTTCTCAACGGATTTTAATGAGTTATACATCAAAGCGCATAACGCCCTGAATATCTCACAACCTATCTCAACGATTTTTTCTTCAAGTACACCCCATAGCTCTGCCCGATCAAAATATTAATTAGAACCAGCAAAATGAAATTGAACGTTAATTTTCTTGCTAATTTACCCCATTTCTCGGGAATATATCCTAATGCCATTAATTCTTACTTCAATAGAAAATATAAGTTGTCATCTGCTTCCCCTTTTGCCAGATCAACATTATGGCAATTACTGTCCTAGACGTGGAACAAGAGAAAAAGCTCACGTTTACTAAAATGTGACAATTCGCAACCACAGCGACGAAGGCTTTGGAGAAGTTTATAGCGCCCAAACCGTTTACGTCATTGATTTAAAAATTGTCATACATGTTTAAAGTCCCTGGAGTATGAGCTGGTATAAGTTTGGACCAATACTTATCTGTTCTTTGTGCAATACATAAGAGGGATATGTTGGCATTACCAATACCACTTCATTGATAAATATTAATAGCAAAATGTTACTAAGTAAATCATCGATTTTAATGCAATTTAACCACAATACATGCCAATGGACTCTTGCAATTGAAAATATTTACAATCATACATTTATCTATTTAGGTCTACTGGAAAACAACGCATTTCATGCAGCTTTTTATTTAAGAAAATTTGAAGGTATTTTAAAACAAGTTTCTAAACCACAACCTTTTATTAATTATAAACTAAAAGATTTAGTTTATAAAGGACGGATAAAATAGTGGGGGTTGTACGTGCTATTATCACAGAAATCATATTCCTAGAATGCCAGTACCATATAACAAAAGTGCCCACTTTACGACATCGCGCAGGTGAGGTGTGAAGCATGCGCGTTACGTGAAAGCATTGGCGGCACTTTCAATGTTTATTATTCTAGACTACTTATCAAATATTTATTAGTAAGTAAATATCTATGGTAAATATACATCGTTTTACACGGTTTTACACTGAGTATGAGGCTCCAACCAAGGCTGTGGAGGTTTATACACAGGTTTCTTTAACTACACATATTGTAATTCAAATTATATGACTACCAAGTGGATTTTGTTCGTTAAAAGAATAAACTATGTTAACCTGACATTTGATTAATAACAGTTTTGTCTTTTTCTAAGTTACAGTCAAATAAAATTTGATCTTTATGATCTTTTCGTGTTCTGCATAGTAAGAAAAAGTAGACAACAGTATATCTGACCCGCTCTATACGAGTCTTAAATAAAATGTCTTATTTGACAAGCAATCCTAACGGGGTTACGTTTGGTTGTTACATTCATAGGTTATGTTGTGTCAAGAAAATAGGAAACAGTCAGTAATAGATACCCAAAGTGAATCAAGTTAGTAAGGTGCTCTAGGTTTGTAATTTCTCCGTTTGCGGGGAAAGGAGAGACGTGACGTCACATCAGCCGAGCGCTGCCACCTATTTGGGCGCTTATTCTCGATGTATGATTAGGTTAGGTTCGTGTGTGAAAAATGTTTTGCGATCTGTTCTCCAAACTGAAAAGACGACATCTCCAAAAAGCGCACAATCATCATTATGTTGCTATACTTTTCTATTTACATATAAAAAGTATTGTATTGTGATTTGTAACCTATATGACCTCTTTTACCTAACCAACAAAATATTTGGAGGTAATATATTTCCGTGTAATTTCTGTTTAATATTAAACTAGTCATCATTTTGTATGTCTTTTTACTTTGAAGAGCATATTGTACACTGATTACTAATATTGAAGAACGCCTAATGAATGTATATACGTGACCTGGACCGAGAAATGAGGTCTGCAGGCAGTACAACATATCTTAACAGAGGAAATGAAAGAACTGAAATAAGGGCGAACAAAATATACTATTGGTAAAAAAAATAAACCTTTATTGCACAACTTTTTTCATTTTTTTTGTTAATTTACTTTTTATATCAGCCACTCTTTTTTTTTTAATGTTTTGATTTTTTTTTGTTGATCATACAAAAAATGTTCTGTGAAATAAACAGAATAAAATTTATGGAAAGATTTACTAACGAAAAATTTACGATGCGAAACTGACGAAAAGCAAAGCAGAAATGGTTGAATACTCAAAGCCAAGCCGTACCCGTACTCGCGGCTGAAATGACGTCACGCGATGAGAACGTAGGCATCTCAGGGGGGAAAGAAAGCGTTACTATAGGAAAGATAGCAACTTGAATAACCTTACTATGTAGTGACCTTGATAGATACCCACTTTCCTTTCACGTTGTTCACTGGTAATACTTAGTACGCATGCCTTCCTCCTCACCAACTGAGTGGTATTGAGTGTTCAATGGTGGGCAAAAATTTTCTGCGCATCCTATTCGTATAGCATTCTAGTAATAAGATGTCTATGGCTATTATGCGAAGTGCCTGATACAAAACTGTAAAATGAATAACCTAAACCCAATCTCATTTGAACAATCAATAATAGGCGTTTTATTACAGAATTAAGAAAGTTTAGAAGACAAGTGTTTATCTTGCGCAGAATGCGACAATCTTGATCTAAGATGCAATAGTAGATTTTTCCATATCACGTGCGCACAGGTCCCTACTAATCAGTTTTATAACTATGACTTGTGTAGGATAAGTAGGAGAAACTATTCGTGCAAATAACAACACACAGTATATAATCGCAACAAAGTAATTCATTACATCATTTATTAAATTTAATTACCTTAAAGTTAATTATTTTTTAGAGCGTAAGGTTTAGTCTTAAAAACACTTTATTACATACTTCACACATTGTATAAGAGCATATTGGCTTTAGGAAAAAGGGTTAATACTTAATACTAGTGAGTATGGTGATATATTTTATTAATGCATATTTTTTATAGAGTATTTGACATGTCTTTCTACCAATGCAAGGATCGTTGAGATAGGTGGTCTAATAACTGAGATACGTCACTGGTAATTTCGACAAAATAAATCAATATGTATTTATTTTCATTTTGGGACCCTAATTCTGAAATTTCGGCAAAATTGCGAGAAATTCAACTTTAATTTTAATTTTTTGGGCCCTAATTATGATTTTTTCGATCGGGCAAAACTAGGGGAGATTCAGGGCGTTATGCGCTTTCCAATGATGTATAACTCATTAAAATCGGTTCAGAAAAAAAAGTTGTGGATAACTGTTGTGGCTGGCATATGGTGATCATTCAGAACACTAATGTTTCAATAATTTTTTTTTGACAGAAGTTGTCACAATTTTGATCGGGCAAAACTATGGGGTGTAGTTGAAGACCTGCCCTTTCCAGTGGTGCAAAGATCGTTGAGATAGGTTGTGTAATAACTGAGATATGATCCCGGGAATTTCGGCAAAATTGCGAGAAATCCAACTTTCATTTTAATTTTTTGGGCCCTAATTATGATTTTTTCGATCGGGCAAAACTAGGGGAGATTCAGGGCGTTATGCGCTTTCCAATGATGTATAACTCATTAAAATCGGTTCAGAAAAAAAGTTGTGGATAACTGTTGTGGCTGGCATATGGTGAGCATTCAGAACACTAATGTTTCAATAATTTTTTTTTGACAGAAGTTGTCACAATTTTAATCGGGCAAAACTATGGGGTGTAGTTGAAGACCTGCCCTTTCCAGTGGTGCAAAGATCGTTGAGATAGGTTGTGTAATAACTGAGATATGATCCCGGGAATTTCGGCAAAATTGCGAGAAATCCAACTTTCATTTTAATTTTTTGGGCCCTAATTATGATTTTTTCGATCGGGCAAAACTAGGGGAGATTCAGGGCGTTATGCGCTTTCCAATGATGTATAACTCATTAAAATCGGTTCAGAAAAAAAAGTTGTGGATAACTGTTGTGGCTGGCATATGGTGATCATTCAGAACACTAATGTTTCAATAATTTTTTTTTGACAGAAGTTGTCACAATTTTGATCGGGCAAAACTATGGGGTGTAGTTGAAGACCTGCCCTTTCCAGTGGTGCAAAGATCGTTGAGATAGGTTGTGTAATAACTGAGATATGATCCCGGGAATTTCGGCAAAATTGCGAGAAATCCAACTTTCATTTTAATTTTTTGGGCCCTAATTATGATTTTTTCGATCGGGCAAAACTAGGGGAGATTCAGGGCGTTATGCGCTTTCCAATGATGTATAACTCATTAAAATCGGTTCAGAAAAAAAAGTTGTGGATAACTGTTGTGGCTGGCATATGGTGATCATTCAGAACACTAATGTTTCAATAATTTTTTTTTGACAGAAGTTGTCACAATTTTGATCGGGCAAAACTATGGGGTGTAGTTGAAGACCTGCCCTTTCCAGTGGTGCAAAGATCGTTGAGATAGGTTGTGTAATAACTGAGATATGATCCCGGGAATTTCGGCAAAATTGCGAGAAATCCAACTTTCATTTTAATTTTTTGGGCCCTAATTATGATTTTTTCGATCGGGCAAAACTAGGGGAGATTCAGGGCGTTATGCGCTTTCCAATGATGTATAACTCATTAAAATCGGTTCAGAAAAAAAGTTGTGGATAACTGTTGTGGCTGGCATATGGTGATCATTCAGAACACTAATGTTTCAATAATTTTTTTTTGACAGAAGTTGTCACAATTTTAATCGGGCAAAACTATGGGGTGTAGTTGAAGACCTGCCCTTTCCAGTGGTGCAAAGATCGTTGAGATAGGTTGTGTAATAACTGAGATATGATCCCGGGAATTTCGGCAAAATTGCGAGAAATCCAACTTTCATTTTAATTTTTTGGGCCCTAATTATGATTTTTTCGATCGGGCAAAACTAGGGGAGATTCAGGGCGTTATGCGCTTTCCAATGATGTATAACTCATTAAAATCGGTTCAGAAAAAAAAGTTGTGGATAACTGTTGTGGCTGGCATATGGTGATCATTCAGAACACTAATGTTTCAATAATTTTTTTTTGACAGAAGTTGTCACAATTTTGATCGGGCAAAACTATGGGGTGTAGTTGAAGACCTGCCCTTTCCAGTGGTGCAAAGATCGTTGAGATAGGTTGTGTAATAACTGAGATATGATCCCGGGAATTTCGGCAAAATTGCGAGAAATCCAACTTTCATTTTAATTTTTTGGGCCCTAATTATGATTTTTTCGATCGGGCAAAACTAGGGGAGATTCAGGGCGTTATGCGCTTTCCAATGATGTATTACTCATTAAAATCGGTTCAGAAAAAAAAGTTGTGGATAACTGTTGTGGCTAACTTCTCACCGGTGATGATATATATGTTCAACGAATAAAGCTTTTTTTGGAATCATAAAGCAATCTACTGAGGAAATTAGTTATTCGTTGAATAAGCGTTTCAACCGGAAACTAATAGATGGCAAGATATAATTTATTATTATTTTATAAGCTTAATTATTAAGTGTAAATATATGCAAGCATTATAATAGCATAGGAAGACGATTGACCATGTCATTTACTGGTGCTAGTGTGTACGGTTACTTTACTAGTATAATCGAATTGAGGAGGTTATGTTGTTGAATTTGACAACAACATAAGTAATCGCTATTGCGCATGACATACTGCTTATTCGACGATAAAGTAATTTGTTGGGTCCAATATAGGCCGAGTAAAATCCTTGTGAGATTTGGTAGCAGTTATTTGTCGTGGTACCGATATCTACGGAGTAAAATAAAATACTTGCTTAATATCAAAAATCTGCAGTTGATTTTGCTTATTTTGCGTTTATGAGACTTGGCCTATGACAATGACAGGTACTCCATATCGTAATCGATCTACTTTGACGACTTGGACGTTCAGATCGTTAAGTCAAGTATGATAACGGCACCTGATTCAATTAATAAATCCTCATCGGTAAACATTGTGCATCTAAACTAAATGCCAACCGAGATGTAGGCGTTTCTTCAGCCGCTGGCTTTGCCAATTTGGCTTTACCAACTGGGCTTGCCAAATGGCAAACTGCGACATAGTGGAGACACGCATTTAGAGTGTTTGCCAGTCTAGCTTGAGGCCTCGCTACCTGGACGGATGATTTACAATATACTCTAGTTTTACCGTTCGAATTCGTTTCGTTATTCGTTTCCTTCTTAAAAGACATGTAAATCACGTACGCTGTTTCCATTTCAATTGCAATCTTTGTACCGTCAACTTAACTGGTGGGATAGTCCCTTCGAACGACAAGAAAAATATCTCTACGAACTGCTCTTCGGAAGATACGCAACTGTCAATTACACCGGAAACTGAGGACATAACTTCGGCAGACGACCTCTTAGGAAGTCGAGTATCCAAAGTCAAGCCGTCCAAGTAGCAGAAGAAGTCTGTCTATCAGCGGCAACTTTTCTGCAGAGAGTTCGAAGAAACTGCCACAGTTGCCAACCCCCAACATAACTCATAACCACGTGGAGTATCCATACTTGCAGAGCGTCGTTTCTTGTCTTATATCCTTATGGTATGGGCGACAACGAACCAGATACTGGACATAGCGGTTGGTCGCGAATTTCCTAATTGATTTGCAATGTCCGATAATTGTGTAATGGGTCGGAAACCCATTATTTATTTATTAAGATATAATCAAATTAAGCGAGATATTTGTAAGAACATTCGGGAATGTCAAAGGTTTTTGCTAGGGTTGATCATCTGGTTTAGGATTTGACAGCGTGTTATAAGTTTAAAATTGAAGAGTTGTCATTGGCTAAGAAGAAATGCTTCCGGCTTCCTTTGGGGTCAAGGGATGCAAACGAACAGATCTTTGGCTCTTCTCATTTCAACCACCATCATGTAAAGTACACGTTTTTGTGGAGCGTTCTTAAGCGCTTAAGTTTATCCCTGGTAAGTCTTTTCAACTCGTCTCGCATTTCATTATAAATTAAATTATTCATATTTCTGCTAAAAGTGTGTCTGTCTAAATCAACTCCTAGGTTTAATTTAAACGTCAATATGTTCAAAGCTTCATTCATTTTTCTATGTAACTTATCAAACGGGATTGTTGATTATTATTATTAATAGATGTTATTGTTTTGATAAGTGTTTCGTTTCATTTGAGTAGTCTTGCTTTGTCAGCCCTTATTAAAGGTTAAATACTTAAACGCGCCAGTTAGTAGTCAGAAAATGTGTTCACAAGGTTCAAGAAAAAGAACCCAGTTAGTTTTGTCTTCGAATAAATTGGAAGAGATTTGATGAATTAGAATTTTGACCAGTAATTAAAGCCCTTAAACCGCGCTTGGCCAAATGCTACCATGTTAGGGAGTCGCGGTTGTTCCCGCGATTTTGACCTCCTACAATTGCAGTGTCTGCAATAACGCAATTAAACGCAACACGATTGGAATCCGGTGTAGCCTGTGCGATATTTTGCGTCATATAAAATGCGTAAAATTGTATGAGAAAGTGTACGAGCTTCTAGAAAAATATATAAAAACTTGGGCTGGTTTTGTGATCTTTGTGCGAACAACAAAAAAGTTGCGACGAAAACGGTGCCGATGGAAATCTATAATGGAGTCCTCGAGCTGAAGGATTCTCTGAAGAATCTGAGCAGCCATTTCGGAAATCAGGAGAAGTCATTGCAGACCATTACCAGTACTCTAGAGGTGCTGTGTTGGACGAAGTTCAGAAGGTATCCCTGCAGCAGTTGCCCTCCGCATATGCCGACACACTCAAATCCGAGGGCTTGAAGGAGACTAATCCTCGTTGTGGTGATAAAACCTAAGGATTTTGCTAAGAGTAGCGAGGATACCACAAAATATCTGAAGAATCTGGCAAATCTCGTTGATAGTGCGGTAGTGACTATAAAAAAGTAGCTAAGGGAGGCATTGTTGTCGAGTGTAAGAACCTAGAACAAACCAAATTACTGAGCGAAGAAACTGGGAAATGATTTCGATATAAAAATCTCTAGCGGGCGACTTCCTAGAATCAAGCTAATTGGTCTCCGTGATGAGCTGAGTAAAGAGAACATAAGAAAATACATTATAGCCCGGAATGGATTGGCCGGCGACTGCATTTTGAATGTACTGAAGGTAAATGAAATTGCGGTATCACATTTCGCAGACTTATGTCTGACGTCACCGTATACAGGTTGTCCCGAAACTCAACGTCAAGCGGGCACCAGGAGAGAGGGTGGTTTATATACGTTCTGGGAAAAATAGTAAAAAAAAATCCCTGTCACTTAGTTGAGTGATAATTGACGTTTTTCAAAAAAGTAGAAAATCTGCATCCTTTACCACATCCATCTTTAGTTACTGTGGCAACAAATTTCCTAATTCTCTTGCGGTTTTTTGCTAATATGATCTTAAATAACCGTACCATTCATCGCAGTTGCAAATCGATCAAAAAAAAAATTGTGACATTGATAAAAATAAGGTAGTTTGCTTGAATTGTGGTTTGAAAAAAATTTGTCACTTAACTTTAACTCTTTATTACAGAAAAAGTGTACTGTACCAGCTTCGGCAAGTTATTTTAAAAAATGGGCCATTTAATTAGGATTTCAAAAAGGTACAACACTTGCTACTTTTCTGCCCAAAAAATTTTTGAGAATTTTTTTTTGAAATTACAGTACAACCTCGCTAATCCGAACTAATTGGGACCGGGTGTTGTCCGGATTAGTGATTTGTTCGGATTATTAAAAATGTTTTTTTTTGCTTATTACATGTTTTTGGTGGATGTTAAACCAAACAACTAGATTAGAAACATCTATTGTTTGAACATTACAAAGAACTGAACACAAAAAACTTAACACATGTTCTATCGTTTAGATACCTAAAGGCATTAAGTAGGTACCTACATTCAGACATAAAAATACAAAAACTAACTTATTGCAGAGAATAGTAATCAAGCATTGATTTTTGTTTCAACTCGCACATACGCCGCTTTAGTGCTTCATCGCGTATTTCGCGAAGGATGAGGATTTGGTGAGCAGGAATATTATTTTCCAGTGACCACGACAAACAGGTTTCAAATGCCTTCATTACTTCTGCATGCCTTTATCTGTTAACATCATACTGCCGATTGCGCCGAGCACACTTACAGCTTACAGCAGATATAACAGGCCTTTACGTGTTGCAGCGCTGTTCGGACGAAAATGGAAATAATATTTGTTCGGATTACACGGGTTTCAGATTGGCGAGGTTCGGATTAACGGGGTCGTACGTAGTGCAAGAAATTCGCACTATTAGTCAAATGAGGAAATAAATTGAAAAATAAAACGAAAAGGATGAGACTAAAAAAGGTGCTTTTATTTTACAAGTTCAAGTGCTCGAATTGTTTGCCTTCAGCACGAATACAGGCTCGTCGGTATCGTCTGCATCTTTTTAATGCCTCAGCAACGAAATCGGAATAATGGACGTTTTCGCTCATAGCGTCAAGGTCGAACGGGCGATAACCTGTTCCAAATGCATGCATAGCATAGGAGAGAGAAAAGAGCTCTACGCTTGTACCGTTTCGCCAGGAGCGAGCATTCCGTGGCCGAGGCATAAAAATAATCATTTGACAAAACATGCGTAGCCAGTTGCATGATCTTTTCTGCTGCTGGAGTGGCGCAGCTCGGTGATATTTTAGAATAAACTTTTTCCTTTCTACAGCCCCAGTAAATGGATAGTCTTTCAGAGAGTTTTTTTTTTACAGAGAATACACTGTAGGGTGGATTGGGCGTCAGTGTGCAATTTCATGGCCAGCACGGTCTCCGAACCTAAACCGGAGATGTAATAAAAATGGTAAATGCGTAATAAAAACCTAGGAAGCTAAACCTAATTTGAATTATATTAGCTCGTGATCGTCAAAATTAATAAATAGGACACGTACATTATGATTAAAGAACTCACACAGATGTTCAAGGATCTAATGTCCAGTTAGGAATAACAAGACACTCACTTACCTAAATTAAAGAGAAGCTTACACAAAGTAGAAGAACAGGAAAAAGGGAAGTGTATAGTAAAACAAAGACAGATTGTTGTTATCCTTGTTTTATTCGGGAATTAATCAGTTTTTGTGATTTGTTGAGTAATTTTCTGTATAATAATATTGCTTTTGTTGTGGGTTATTCCGTTGTTGATGATTTTCCCGTTTAGATTTTGTATTGTTATTTATATTTTGTATTTTAATATTTCCTTTATTTGGATGGTGGTTTGTTTGTATTTTATTGATATGTAGTTGTCGGTTGTAATAGATGGTTTATATTTGGTTGTAGTTGTTTGTAATTCCTCGTTGTTATTTAGTTTGTTATCTAGAATGCTGTAGTGAAGAAAATATTGATGAGGGAAGAATGATAATACCAGTTCGACACAAGTGAACAACAAATAGTATTGTGAACAGACCTGTAAATAATTCATATCGACTAGAGTACTGCTAGAAAGGTAACTTAGGAGATCAGGTGAAAAAGGACTTTTCAGCAATCGGTAGTGGTCGGGGGTTTCCCTGTCCCTCGGTGGGGCTCTTACCACTCATGCCGTTGCGACTGTGTCAGGATGGTAAACGTTGGTTAGGACACATAGAAATACTAACGTGTTGGGGGTTTCCCTCTCCCGCGAAGGTGCTCTTTGACACGCTAACCGAGTATTCTATGAAGGTCTCAAGGATTTTTAGGATTAGGTCCCAAACCTTGTCATAGTGAATACCGTCTACCATGACAGATCTTTGTCATAATACCCAGCCTTCTCATAGACAAAATTATAATGGGCAATACAAATATACATAACAAAATACATAAACAACCAAACTAACTATAAAATACCGAAATAATCTGAAAAGAAAAAAGGGCTGTCTGTCCCACGTTGGCTCTTTTTGTCGATAAGTCATTATTCACTTCGGTAAATTTTTAATAATATCAGCAACACTTAAAAGTCGAACCTCTTGAAAATAAACCAAGAAATACTAATAAATAACTAATTAGTTAATTTAAGCAAACCAAACAAAACCATCAACAACGTCAAAAACAAACCACAACTAAGCAAAGCAAATAGCGAAAGCAAATACAGTTACAAAGAAATAGGATAACCACAAAAATAAAGTGTGGGGGCGCTACTAGATGTCAAAAACCCCAATTAAAAATTTAATATCATCTAGAGCCCATTTATGAATGTTTTATATCTTTTCTCAAAACAAATAACAATAAATTGTATAAATAAACAATTTACAATTTATAAGACATGTGGCGCAACAACAATCTACGCAAAAACTTAAAACTCAATAATTTCCTAAGAAAAACACAAATAGAACCGACTATAATCAAGTATGAATTATAGTTAAATCAAATGAACAGCATTACCTGTGATTTCGACACAACATGAACAGACAAAACTATCACAAGTGGTCAGCTATCTATCTACGTCATGCATGTCAATCCCTCTATGCGCTGGACCTCACGGGGTTGATAAATTCGATACCAACCGTGCTGCTGCACTAATTATTGCAAACACGCTAAAGAGGAGGGTCTATATATTTCGATCCTTGATCATGCGGCATGGGCATCTGATTGCCCAATATATATGAGGAAAGCAGATGTTGAACGTAAAAACATTAATTACGGAGCACATTTTTTACATATGTAGCTGGTGCAACATGGGAGTCATATTCCGACACCGCTCAAAGTGCTGACGTCGCATCGGATACAGTGACTGGGTCTTTGTTCACCTCATTGTCAGGATTTAAACTGTGACGTACTAGCAATTACCGAGACGTGGTTAATCGATAATATAACAGATGAGGCCGTTTCCACCCCTAGTTATAATATACTACGGAAGGGCAGAAATGGGAGAGGCCATGTACATAAAGAAAACAATTAAATTCACGAGATTGACGAGAATACTGATCAGGATCCGAACATAGAACAACTATGGACGAACATTGTCATCAAGAAAATTACGTTCAGTATCGCAGTAGTGTATCGGTCTCCTTCAGCAGCTCTTCCCTCTCTGAGGAGCATAGAACGAGCCGTATGTGAGGCACGCCTGCACTCACAACTGGTGATCGTATTAGATGATTTAACTCTTAAATCTCTTAAATCTCTTAAATCTCTTAAATCTTCTTAAATTTTCAATAACATGGCTACTTACTAAAACGGATTTTTGTTGATACAGTCTCTTCCTAGGCAACATAGTCTGTAGAATTAGTACGCGAGAGTGCAAACGCGCGCTAAGCGCTTGTCATGTGAACATACCCTTTCACACAATCATTCATATTTAAAATCGCGGCAACGCTAGATGTACCAACTTTTGCAAAGGCAACCCTACACCATAATGTTCGCAACAAAGTAACCTACATTTTGATATACCTACAATCGATTAGGAAAAGCAATGAGAGTAAATTACTAGTACCTATCTCACAAAATTGGTCACCTTTGTTTTGTCGGCCTGAATTTATTGTAAACCAAACAACTAAATATGTGGATAGATTACGATAAACTAATTGAACAATAAATAGAACGCTAAATAATTTGTTTACATGGAATGTAGGTATTAAAATTTTATTCCGATTAGGCAATGCATAATCGTGCAATGCCATGCATAATCAACGTGATTATAACAATACACCTAACCTAATTATGACCTTGCGCTTTATTACTGACTGGGTTGTAATAAAATTCTTTTTAATGGGTATAAATTCTTTTTATTGTGTATAAATTCTATCACATGTGTTAAAGATAAAGTTGGTGCATCCTCGAGCTAAATATTGCAAAAATGAATAATTATTCATTCATTCTTCTGAGTACCATAAAGTATGACCCTGCTCCACGAATAACCTAGAAAACAAGTGTAAAACTACTTACACCAAAAAATATTTCGTCATTTATACCGTCACAAAAGTTTCTAGGGACAAAAAAGTAAATTTTCCAGCTGTCATCTTAATGGGTCTGAATGCTCTAACCATCATGAGCAATAAACTTTTCCTACATGAAATACTAGTAATATACCAGTTTGTCTCGAAAATCGTAGTTGACAATTTATCACTTATTAACATAATTTCGTTGCCATGCCAACAAAAAATAAACACTTGAAATGTTGCCAATATACAATAGACGATCATGCTCAAGCTACCTGTGGATGTCAGTTCTGTAACATTCTGAAAGTTTGAGGTCAATTAATTATAGGTTTGTTCGAGCAGTAAAAAACTGTGACTGGATAAGTCAGATATGTTTCTATGGCAACTACATTATAAATCTCCAAATTTTTGGGTTATTCAAAAAGCTAATTCCGAACTAGTTGATTGCTGCTCGGAGAAAGCTTATATGTGTCATATCCAGCTTGCGACAATTATATGTGTATGGGATACCAACCAATGACAAGTTGAACAGCTGAAAACATATCAATAACAGACTAGCGGAAAACTGGATCAACAACAAATAATTAAAACATGTTTCAGTTTCCTGTGCTACATCAATAATTTGTTGATAATGGTCCACACAGTCTCGAATGCATATGTCAAGATATTTCTGGATGTTTCCTGGTAAAAGTTGTACATTGCTGTTGTCAAAGCAGGAACTGGAGTATACTGATAGATCAATTTCAATGCCATCTTTTTTCTGCAAATTTGAAAAATAAGTCAGGTGGTGACTACTATATTTGTCCAAATAACTAATAAAATATTTTTTATTTTATTTCAAGTTACAATTTTTGTGAAAAGTTTGCAGTTTTAAGTAATAAAATCTATTAACCACCTATAAACAACAGTACTGGCCGAAGTTATTTGAGACGTGGTCTATGGAAAGGGGGCTTAAGTGTGAAAACAAGTTTCCGAGAAAACAGCTATTAAAGGTGAACAACAACACTTGTTTTCGTATTTGTACTCTTCTTCTTCTTTACTTTTCGTAATTTTTTTAACAAATTATGACTTTCTGATTGTTACTGCTAAACAGTGCTATGAGTTTACATTGTTTTATCCTTAAAGAAAATGTTAGGTTAATTTAACTTACCATCATCTTTTCAGTTCTCTCCATTATACATTCAAACGAGTTACTTAGAATAAGCAATTGCGCTTTAAGATGGCACAGAATGCTGCAAATCATTGTATCACAAGCACCTACCATGTACCCGTACACCAGGATACAGACCACTTGATAAATACAGGTGAGTTCATACATAGGTCTTGATTCTGTATCGAAAGGGTACCAAGCATTGTACAATAATCTATTAGTGATACGCGTTGCATTTTCATTAGTAACTGGATCAACAAATACTTCTTCAGACCTCATGTTGTTCATTATTTCATTTGCCATGTACGAGCCAACCAAGAAATGCAGAGACATATAAAAAAACCAAGCTTGGCCATTTGTGAGCTTGATCGCGTCTTGTACAAACTTCAGTTCCTGTTCTCCGCCTCTTTCAGGGTTAGGGCAAAAAATACCAAACTGCATAGCAACACAGATGTTGTGGATTTTGCCGCGTAACGCAAAAATTAGCAGTCCTTTAGCAACGGCTGAAATAAAATGATTATATGTTACCTTTGATTTTCTAGTAAAACTAGAACCATTCCTTCCCTCTTAATCAATATGATTTGGTGCCTATCGTCAAACAAGGTTTAGATTTAATTAGAGTTACTCACCTAATATATGGGTAAACACATAAGTTAATAGAAACGTTGTGTCTTCAACAGTGAACTCTTCTAGCAATAAAGCAAAAATCTCACCAGCCAGAAAATGAAAGTAAACGAAAATAGTCAGAAAGATGGTATATAGATAATTCAAATACTTTTCAGTCTGTGTTTTGGGTGGATTTATGTTCACTCCACACCATTTCAACACTACGTAGTGCATGTAAAAATAATTTTTTGGTTTGCTTCCTGATACTTGATTGTTTGGCATTTTTTTGCAGAGCGACAATAAGGAGAATTTTCACTAGTCTTCTATATGAGGATGGCTGTGTTCAATAGACGTCCTCAAAGTAAACCGACAAAGTTTTAAAAGTTGATTTATTATTAATATTTGCGAAAGTATAATGATATAGGCAGCATTAGGAGGATTTATACACATTTAATGTTGTAATAGAATATAATACGCGGAATGGCATTTATTATAATAGGATAATTTCATAGTGTGCTATTAGTCTGAAAGTACTATTCTAAATGAGCATTTTTTGTTTCGAACTAAGTAATTGTATTAAATTGGGTATCATTTCGAAAGGTGTAAATCCTTCATGTTAATATTTAATAAATTTTCGTATTTCATATTTCGGAAGTATCTGATTATCTGGTGGGTATACAGGAAAATAGATTATTTTATTCACTTTTATAATCTATATATTTATGGCCAAATTGTCACATCAGTATTTGCTTGAATCCAGTCCAAATATGACGTCATTCGAGCGTAATCTTCTTGCCAACCTCTCTTGTAACCAATTGTTGTCTGGTCGCCTCCACTGGGTTTATTCATCATCGTTGATCCTATGGGCACCTAAACGTACGGACAAAACCGCCCGGTCGCCGTGTCCCGTGTGAAAAGGGCCTTCAACGCTGCACGCTTTTTGAGAGAAGTGTATATCAAATAAAAAGCAATATGGTCACACTAGACTAGACTAGTGTGACCACAGCGCTGTTTTACCAGTTGGCGAGTGAGTTTAGCAGCAGCCAGCCCACCAGCGCTTGTGTAACTTTTATAGCAACCAGCATGAATGTTAACTCAGGAAATTATGTATTTTTGAAATGTGTTTTATAAATATTATGCGAAGTAAAAAAGAATAATCGCCGGCCTAACATTTATGCTGCAACGTTGATTGGAATGCAAAATGTGGGGTGGTCACACTACCCTGTTTTAGTATTTGCTGCTTGCTGTAGATTATTAGCCGCTCTTAACCAGCATATTGTGACCACTCAGCAGCCGCTATTTTGGCATGCCGGCAAATGGTTTGGGCTGTTGCTTGTAAAGTTGAACATGTTGACCTTTCATTAGCCGCTATTTAGAGCTTTGCGCTGCTGGCTCAGGACAAATGTGGGTATTGTAGAAGATATCAACCATCGATTATAATAAATATAAATGATAATATAAATAATTTATAATAAATAAATAATAGTATAAAATTATAAATATGTGATTTATAATTTTTATTTTAAATAATATATTCAAATATTCCTTCAAAATTAAATAACCTGAATTATGCTTATTTATGCATTTTATGCATACAATGGAAATATTATGTAATATTTATAAGTTGCTGTGACGTGTTGAGCTTTATTCGAAGTAGAAATTTTCGTAGAATCTTTTGCAAAATATCTGATTTGAATTATATCAATTGTATATTAAATTGTATAATTATATGATTGTCTATTATATTTTAATTAATAAATTGGACGGAAAACTGATTGAATCACGTTTGTGTTTGTAGAAACTAAATTACGGATGAAAGCAGTAACTTTTGAACAATTTTTTATTTAGACATATGCTGCGAAACAATTGAAGACCTGAAAGAGATTTTTTATGAAAATATATAATTTAATTCATAATGATTGAAATAATGATTTCATTACATAATTAAATTAATTTTTTTTTGTAAATACATAACTACCTAATTGTAGAGTCATTGACTTCCAAAATATATAATTTCTAATGCTTTCAAAATTTATCCATCTTTCACTCGTTCGACCTTGACGCTATGAGCGAAAACGCCCATGCGTCTGATTTCGTGGCTGAGGCATTAAAAAGATGCAGACGATGCCGACGAGCCCGTATGCGTGCTGCAGGCAAACAATTCGAGCATTTGAATTTGTGAAATAAAAGCACCTTTTTTAGTCTCATAGTTTTTTTTTTTTTTTTTTTTTTTTTTCAATTTATTTCCTCATTTGACTAACTAGGCTAGGTTGAATTTCTTGCACTAATTTTAAATAAAAATTCTCAATTTTTTTTGCAAAAAAGTAGCATGTGTTGTACCTTTTTGAAATTCTAACCAAATGGTCCATTTTTTAAAATAACTTGCCGAAGGTAGTACAGTATACTTTTTCTGTAATAAAATAGTTAAAGTGACAATTTTTTTTTCAAACCACAACTCAAACAAACTACCATATTTTTATCAATGTCACATTTTTTTATGGATTTGCAACTGCGATTAATGGTACGGTTATTTAAGATCAAATTAGCAAAAAACTGCAAGAGAATTAGGACATTTGTTGCCACAGTAACTAAATATGTGGTAAAGGATGCAGATTTTCTACTTTTTTGAAAAAATGCCATTATCACTCAACTAAGTGACAAAGATTTTTTTTACTATTTTTCTCAGAACATACATAAACCGCCCTCTCTCCTGGTACCCGCTTGACGTTGAGTTTTTGGACACCTGTATATAAAGAATCCGCCTGAACGGGCGAATGTTGATGGCGCTTTTTACCCCGAATTGTTTAATTGAAATTTCTACCACCAGAGCGGACTCTTTCGTTCGTTGAGGCGGATAAACGGGCAAATATACCTCCATCTATTAACAACTATCCACAGCAACTGCATATAATTTTGTCAAACTTCAGCAGATGTCGCCTTTAAATGTAATCAATATCAAACTCTGTCTTATCGGTAACACATGACAGTTGCACACAATTGTCTATACATAACCTGAATTCATATCATAATTTTCGGACACAGCATCATTTTATCATAAAAGATTAAAATGTTCACCAGGCAGATTTTAACCCAATTTAGGAATATCCTAATAAACGATACAACCCGAAAATGTCAAAGAATTCGAAACATAACCTCAACGAGTACCGTATTTAGAGAAGTAGACGATAGAAAAGAAATGTATCGTTCACTGCCGACGATGGATGATGGCACTGCGGGAGAAAAAGCAGTAGATTTAGACGTTTTAATTCACGGGTTCGAAACATCTAACTAATTGTATTATTCTCTTACTAATTTTATGTGTTGCTTGTAGAAAAACTGAAGTTTTTCCAACAAAAGATACACCAAAACAACTGTTTAAGGGTACACAATACCAATTATTACCGATATTTAATATTCGAGTATCTTCAAACAACACTATTTTGAGTTTGACTGATCACAAAGGTACTCCACAACTTATTCGATCTTGCGGTATTGAAGGATTTAAGAATACAAGGAAAGGAACTAATATTGCTGCACAAGCAACTGCAGTAAGCATCGGTGTAGTAAGTTTTGTTTTATCTTTTTTTCATTATTACCTGGTAAGATATAAATGTGTATTTCTTCTAGAGGGCGATTGAAAGAGGTGTTCGAACTGTTCGGGTTAGGGTGAGAGGTATCGGACCTGGTAGAATGGTAATTTATTAAAAGAATATGTAGAAGTGTTGACTACATAATATATCTGTTTTAGTCTGCTATTAAAGGACTACAAATGGCAGGTTTAGATATTGTATCGATTACTGACAGCACACCAGTGTCTTGGAACCCACCCAGACCAAGAAAACAACGGAAATTATAAGCACAATTGTGTATAATAATCTGTAAAAGTTATAATATTTTTTGGTTATGTGAATAGATGAAATGTAAATAACGAATTTCATTATGTAATTCTAGAATGTAATATTACTTCAAAATTTGGGCATTTAGAGAACAATTTTACTAAATACCGATTAATTTAAACATGGGTTGTACGGGATTGTTTTGCATGCTCTTTCATAACCTGTTCAGATATCAGTGGAATTCTAAAACTATAAAAGACCATTTTTGATATTGGGCTTTAACTTTCTTTTATTGTTGTTAATCTTAGTAGCAGTTAAACTTTTGTTTGAATTTGCCAGAAACAAATGAACATTTCTCATGAATGGCATATTTGTATTTTACATATTTTGATCCAACTTTTACTAAATTAAATATTAACATTACTAAATTGCACACCCAAAAATTGCATAGTGCCATGTTAAAATATGTGAAACACTGATTGAAATTAAATTTCTTGCTACAGTATGTTAACCAATCAATTAATTGTAGCACATTCTGCAATAGTATCCAGAATTGTTTTTTGAATAAGTGGAAGAAACCCTGGATGAAGGAGTTTCAGAACTGAGAGCAAAACATTAGCGAAAATTTGCAGTATACTGCAAAAGTTAAGTCAGAGATTGAAAAAGATTTATAAAAGATAATTCAAGAAAGCTCTAAAAGTAGTTGAAATTCAGTTATTTTCTTAGTGCCCGACTTTACTTATAAATAGAAAACGCATTTGTCGGCAACATACATACTGATTTTTACTTTGCGACTAGTACCCTAGAAAGGAAAGTATTGTAATTGACAGAAAACAGAATTTTGAGATTTCAGCGGAAATACGCGTTTTGAAGTCCCCTGAATCGATTGAAATCATTTCTGGAAAATGTATGTGTGTGTGTGTGTGTTTCTGTGATATTTTCTGTGATGAAATTTTGCGTAGATATTTAAAATTGCCAGGGGACAAACTTGTTTTAAACGGGTTAGAAATGCAAATGAACCGAGAAGGTAACATTTTTGATATGATCTGGGGGGTGGCTACAAGCTTAACTTCAAATTGTCGACCTAAAGGACCTAAAGCGTGAGAAAAGCAACAAAAAGTATTCATTCAAAATTATCGTATAGCAACTGGAAAAATAGCAAAAAATAAATTTAATTTACCTTAAATTTTGACTTTTTCGATCGATATCTCAATAACGATGAACGATAGGTAAAAAATGTATAGAACCTAAATTGTAGAGCGTAAAAAATCAAAAAAAAGTATTCGTTCAAAATTATCGTATCTCAACAGAAGACCGAGTTATTGGAAAAAACTGAATTTAACCCTTTTTTTCAAGATGGCGGAAAATGCACATAGGAAATCTTGGTCCACAATTTGAAGTTAAGCTTTTGTAGAGCCTCTCCACGTCATATCAAAAAATTAGCGTTCTCGGTTCATTTGCATTTCCAAATGTATATAATGACTGGACTATAACAGCTCCAATCTAAATATCATAACAGCTTATCTTTCAGTGCCTTTAAACATGTATACATATTTGCAGATCAGTGGGATGAATGGTTTAGGCGCTGAGTTTATTAAAAAAGTGGTTTGATAGAATCGACAGCCTTCGTCGCTGTGTTGCAAATTGTCAGGCTGGATATAACTGCAAAAAAATGAATAATTGCAAAAGTCTTTGGACAGTTAGTTCATTGTACAAACGATGTGGTCGGAAAATTGGGTGACGGCCACCAAACATATCAAAAGTTAATTTTTAGTTAACAAGAAGTGATAAACACTATTTTAGCATTATTTACCTGACATATTGGTTTATTTATGATACAAATTACTATTATAATCTTTAGAAAGAATATAATAACGTGTGTAATTAATACCCCAATTTAAAAATCATTTTTCCGTACCAAGAGTTGTAAAACTGGCATCATTTGTTTGAAATTATCCAATAGGTGTCGCCATCTAACGTCAATTTTCAGTACCACTTCACAAGAAAGAGATAGCTTATCGATAACTCGCTAGTTGAAAAGAGATAATAACAGTTCACCTTTAACCAAATAAATCCGTACCGGGAATCATGGCCGCTGTCATATTTGTTTGGGGTGTATGTTTTTGAGTGAATCGCGGGTGAATTTGAGCGTGGTAGTGCAGAAAAATGCGCAACATCAACACCAAAAGTGTGAGTACCAATAAGTCACTCGTTTTAGAGGTAACTTTCATTGATCTGGTTGTGATTTCACCTTCTAAGCAGTTTCATGTAAACCAGCTGATCATTAGTACATAGGAAAAAACGAAGTAAATAAATTGAAAATTGATGAGTGCAGTGACTGCCTGATCAATTAATAAAACTACAACGTTTTATTGTATACGTATATTTTTTTGGTAGAACACCCTCCAACGGGGTGACCTTGGTGTTTATAACGACCAACAATGTTGAAACGAAATGTCGATAATGAACTATTGGAATTGGAGACTTTTTTGACATGTACCCGTTTTGGCTGATGTGCCTACCGTTTTGTTTCTGAAACAATTGCCAAGCGATGCATTTCAAGGTAGTGATGTTTTTGGTGACCTACAACCCTGGGTGGATCTCAGGATGTAAGGTTGAATGTAGAATTTTCTAAATGAGTTTTGGAATGTTTAGTAAGTGTATGAATTTTTATGAGCCTTCCTACAGAATAAATGTAATAAATGTATGTATGTAGTTTTGTAAATTGCCACTCATAGAAATTTTAGCCATGTTGATTTATAGGGTGGAGCTCAGATCGTATGATCTAAGCCCAGATGAATTCATTCATTTTGGCCATATTTTGATGCATTAAAATGCGTCTAATTCTAATGTTTCAGGCCTTAGATTGAGGAATCTGCTTATCAGCGATTTGTTACGAAGCTATATACCACGTCTATAATCATTGACATAATTATTCATCCATCAATATGATAACTGTAATAATGATAAATTTGTTAAATAATGGCTTTATAATTTAACTAAACTGTCATTATTCTCCAAACCTTCCGCCATCGTGTACGAGATTGCTAAACAATCTGCAAATTTTGTCAATGTCTTGGTCCCACATAGCACAGGGTCGTATTGAAATTGTCATATTAGCCCAATCGTGGTTTTAAATTGAAATATAAGTAAAAAGATCGGTCCGAATCAATTATGTAATTATTCCACGAAGTGTAGGGGTAAGTGTGTATGTGTGTGGATATGTGTGTATGTCTGTGAACACGATAGCGTCCAAACGGAACAACGGATCGGGCTGAAATTTGGTATACATATTTAGAATTACCGGGGGACGAACTGGATTATTTTTTTGTGACTATCTGACAACCGAAAGTGGCAAATGTTACAAATGTCTTCTAAGGGATTTATCCGATTTTGACCAAACTGATATCAGCTCATCATCCAGTGACTTTAAATATGTCTACAAATTTGCAGATTTGTGGGATGAACGGTTTAGGCGCTATAAGGCTTTCTAGAAGCAGTTTGACAGAATCCACAGCCTTCGTGGTTGTATTGCAAATGGTCAGATTTTGACAAACGTCAGTGCCACTAACATTACATGATATTAAATGTCAGTATGACAAATGTAATTCTGTCACTGAAACTGACGTTAGGTAGCACCCAGAGATGGCTCTGGCTTTACTAAATTAAATAATTGCAAAAGTGTTTAGGCACTTCATTGTGCCAACGATTTAGTTGGAAAGTAGGGCGAGGGCCACCTCAGATATTTTTCAATGCAAACATGATATTTTTCTTATGAATAATTAATGCAGTCATGTCATGGAACACAAACATAAATATCAAAATCATAAACCATACAAAAGGTTTTCTAAATATCTATTACAACTAACAATCAGTATGTACTTGATTAACATAATAGTAAATAATAATAAATTATTATTTAATATTGAAATAAAATATTTGAATTGATATACAAAAACAACGCAATTTAAATATTTAAAGTTTAGTGTTTGTTTTCTTCTGCAGCGTTCTTCTTATCATCATCATCCACGTTATTTTCGTTATCATCATTGATATAACTGGATCAGAAGATAACAGAAACTTTTTAAAATGGTTTCTGTTCTGAAGACAACTCTACCGTAACAAACAGCTACGATACACTTTTAAGTCTTTATTATTATTGCACACCTGAGTCTTCGTGAAAGAAAGCCAATGAACACAAAAGATTTTGAAATCACAACCATGGTGCCTCTATCACCATAAAAACGAAATATGTAAGTACTTTAAAGAATTGGAAAAAGACAAAAGATTTCACCTGATATTTAAGTAGAAACGCTAGTGTACGTAAAAAATGTAGAACAAATATAAATATAAGAACTACTAAGAACATAATTTTAGTCCTATACGAAAAATATAAGTACGTATATCTACAAAATAATTAAAGTGATCGTTGTAGTAGAAACTCTCGTGAGCGTAAAAAATGTAGTACAAGTACTAAAAGCTACTAGAGTGTAACTTATGTTAAGGTTTATAGAGACAGTTGAAGCCGGATGCGTATTTTGCCGATAGTATACAGGGCTTTGGTACTATATGTTTCTGAAAACATAAATTGAATTTTACATGAAATCGTGTTTTTTACGTTTTGTTTTATCTGTTACTGATATTAATATATAAACCACATTTTTGCCAAGATTTGAGACAGGATAGTTAAACTCCACTCGTTGGTCCTCAAAATTTCATTGCAGAGACAAACTAAAACCTGTTATGTAAACCAATGAAAATGTCCATGAGCAAATTGACGCGTAAGAAAAAGTGTAAGAAAAAAAAAGATGGAACGTGTATTCAAAAAAAGAAGAAATCTGTATTAAAATATCTGGGGTGGCCCACACCCAACTTTCCGACTACATTGGCACAATGAAGTGTCTGAACAGTTTTACTATTATTCAATTTTGCTAAAACAAATCCACTCTCTAACGTTAGTTTCTACAACATAATGACATTTGTCATACTGACATTTAACATCATGTCATGTCAGTGGCACTGACGTTTGTCAAAATCTGACAATTCGCAACACAGCGACGAGGCTGTGGATTCTGTCAAATCGCTTCTATAAAAGCTTATAACGCCTAATTCGTTCATCCTACTGATCTGCAAATTGGTATATATACTGAAAGTCACTGGAGGATGAGATGGTATGAGTTTGATCTCAATCGGATAAATCCCTCAGAAGACGCATGTAACATGTGCCACGTTCGGTTGTCGGATTGTCACCAAAATTAATCCAGTTCGATCCCCGGTAATTCTAAATATGTATACCAAATTTCAACCCGATCCGTTGTACCGTTTGCACGCCATCGTGTTCACAGACATACACACACATACATTTTCCAGAAATCATTGCAATCGATTCAGATTTTCCGTCGTTTACAATATGTACTTTCCTTTTCGTGTACTAGTCGGAAAGTAAAAATAAAACGAAAACTATTAGAGTAAAGGGTGCTTTTATTTTACAAATCCAAATGCTCGAATTGTTTGCCTTCAGCATATAGCGAATACAGGCTTGTCTGCATCTTTTTATAAATGATCGTTTGATAAAACGTGCGTAGCGAGTTGCATTGATCTCTTCTCCTGCTTGAGTGGCGCAGCTCGGCGATATTTTGAAAAGCGTTGGAAGAAACTTTTTCCTTTCTGCAGGCCCAGTAAAAAAACTAATTGGGTTTAGGTCCGGGGCCGGGCTGGCCACAAAATTGCACGCCCAATCCTCCTTCTAGTTCTCTGTCGAAATATTCACGTACAGGACGACCATAATGCCTTGGTCAGCCATCTTGTTGGAACCATATATTCCTGTCGATATTAAGATTTCGGAGAAAATTCAGGTAGTTTTTTTTTACAGAGAATGCTCCGGAAGGTGGGTTTGGCGTTAGGGTGAAATTTCGATTTTGATTTTTTTACTGGGGCTGCGAAAAGGAAAAAGTTTATTCCAACGCTATTCAAAATATCACCGACCTGCACCACCTAAGCAAAAGAAGAGATCAATGCAAGTCGCTACGCACGTTTTATCCAACGATCATTTTTAAAAAGAGGCAGACCTTTTTTACTTTCATACTTTTCGTTTTACTTTTCAATTTATTTCCTCATTGGATTAACAAGGCTAGGTTGAGTTTCTTGCAGTAATTTCGAATAAAAATTCTCAAAATTCTTTTTGGGCAGAAAAGTACCAAGTGTTGTACATTTTTGAAATCCTAACTAAATGACCCAATTTTTGAAATAACTTGCCTAGTAGAGTACAGTATATTTCTTTTGTAATAAAGAGTCAAAGTTAAGTACAATTTTTTTTTGACAAACTTCAACTCAAGCAAACTACCTTATTTTTATCAATGTTACAATTTTTTTAATCGATTTGTTGTTTAAGATCATATTAGCAAAAATCCGTAAGAGAATTAGGAAATCTGTTGCCACAGTAAGTAAAGATGTGATAAAGGATGTCGATTCTCTACTTTAAAAAAATGCCAATTATCACTCAATGTTGTTGATAGATATTTTTTTATTATTTATGTCAGAACGTACGTTGAGTTTCGGGACACCTGTACGTACGACATTCTCGAAACAAAATATTTTTAGATTAAAATTTCTGAAAACTTTCTTGAGAAACACTGCAGGAATGACACGCTTATCTAATTTTCTTTTGTTTGTGTGGAGAAAGAAAGGTCTTATTAATTAAATTTGGAGTTCAATTAAAGAGTTTATTAACAACTTTGCGTCCTTAGAAGTGAGGAAGGTAAATGTAACTTAGGTAATGTAAATCATACACTTAATTTGGATAATTTTCATTTCCTTGCTTATAATAGCACACTGTATATTCGGTTTTGTTATTAAGTAAAATGTTTTTATTTTTATTAGAAAGAAATGTGTAGTAGGTGCCCTCAGAGGATGAACTGAGATTTAATACACATTTACCTGAAATTCTTTTTCATGTGATTTTTCCGTGTAGGGATATTTAGAATTACCAACTGGATTATTTTTGGTGACAATCTTACAACCAAAAGTGGCAAATGCTATAGGCGGGCATTCTCTTAGAGTTTCAACCGATTTAGACCAAACTGATACTAGCCCATCCACCAGTAACTTTAAACATATATGCCAATTTTTAGATTACTATCCCCGTTCATCCCGAGCGGTGTTGATTCGACTGTTTATTCTATGATTGACGTTAGGTTAAAGTACTGTTGGTTTGGACTCTTCTTGACATAATGAGGTGGTCGAAAAGTTGAACGAGGGCGACGTCAATTATTTTAAATAATTGTCAACAAGCAGTCAAATGACTTTATTCAGATATTAATATATAATTAATATTGTTGTTAATTTAATTTCTTTTGTTCTGTTTATTATATTGAAAATGTTCCTTGAACTTGAACTCTAATGTAAAACTTTTAGCAGTCAGCATATTCCTGGGAAAGGAGATTATTCCGATTATATTAGACATTGTGAACGTGAATAACCACGCCAAGTTAGCACACGGATAATAGGCGAGCGATAATGTATAAAACAATAGAATGAGCCCAGCGCTAGTGGAGTCTGCTGATATAATTCATGGATAGATACAGAAACGTGCAGCCTATTTCTCAGGAAATCTCCGCATTAAAGTTTCCATGGCTCAGAAAACCTCGGAGGTCTCGTACGTGATCCTTTACGGTTTCAAGCTATCTGCGGTCACCGATTCCGCTTATACTTCTTATATCCGGTGAAACTTGGCTGATCTGAAAATCGCTACTTTTCGTTAAACAGTATTGATACCAATATATAGGAAAACGGATTTCATTGCCCCACGTTGCTTCGCACTGTTGTCATTTTTACTTTCCGACTAGTATCCTAGGGATTTCAGCGGATATACGTGCTTTGGGGTCATCTGAACCCATTACAATGATTTCTGGAAAATGTATGTATGTATGTACATATGTGTGTACGTCTGTATATATGTTTTTGAACACGATAGCGTCCCAACGGAACCACCGATTGGGATGAAATTTGGTATTCACATTTAGAATGACCAGGGGACGAACTGGATTGTTTTTGGTGACATTCTGACAACCGGATATGGTTGATATATAAAAAGTAAGGTAAAAAAACTAACATGCTAAAATATGACAAACAAGATGTACATACATGTTCTATTAAACCATCAAAGATTGTCATACATCCACAAGTTTTAATGCAGCCGAGAAGAGTAATTTTGTGTCCGTGCTCAATGACATTTGTTATTAATGTAAGCATTATTTTATTATACAAGTTGCCACTTTCAAGACGAGTAGGTAAATGTATTTTATTTTTACGAAAATTATGTTAAATTGTAACATTAGAATTTAATAGATTATTTTTATGCTGTCCTTTTCATTTTACAATTACTGTGCAATAAATAGGTAAGTCCATCAATCGTTTAGTGATAACTCTTTGAAATCTTTCATAGCTGATACCTTATGGATAGCCTATGAAACCATATGCGTGCAATAGTATGTATCAAAACAGCAAAGATATTAGTGTTTTACTCTTTTTTCTTTCCTGCATATTTTGTCCATCCAATTACCACGGTCCACTTCTCAAGTAACGCGCTCTGTTATACATCGGCAATTAGTGGCTATATTTAGCATTCCAGCAATTGGTACTGGTGACTCAGAAGAGAATTTTTGTGGTAATTTGCACCCTGGACACGTGCTACTTCCTGCTTACCGGAAGTGAAGGTTGCAAGAAGCACGCCAACATGGTTTTACACCTGCACACCACAACTTGATAAATATCGTACAGTTTGTGTGATGTGCTATACACTTATTAGTGATGGAGGTGGTTTAAAACACATAGGCTCAATACTAATATGCATTTAAGTACCTATAGAATGAAAGTGCGAAATATAATTACTTTTTAAATCGGCGCACCCTGCAAAATATCATTAAACGTGGAAACGAAATTAGTTTTGGGATGAGTGGAATTTTGTAGTATGTAGAGTAGAGTAATTTCCAGTCTGGTGGCTGTCCAACTGTCCGTGAATATCACTCACTGCGGTTTTGTTACCTACCGCAACCAAGCGGCAGTCTGTTCATTACACCAAAATCAATATCCTTGTATGTATATCATTCGGTGGGCAGGTCAGTTGGAGTTTGGTCTAATTTCAAATAAAAAAGATTACAATACAGGTATTTAGAAAATGAACTTTTATATAAAAGCTGACTACTTTTTTCAACTATTTACCGCCATTAACTCACTAAAATGATCAGAGCCAGTCTAACAATATTCTATCCACTACGTACCTAATGAAGTTTTTGTTTAAATCACGTGTGGTGTCATCATTTAAATAAATATAAAATGAATTAGAATTATCGGGGGACGAACTGGAGTGTTTTTGGTGACAATCTGACAGCCGGAACTGGCAGATGTTACAAGCGTCTTAGGGATTTATACGATTTTGGCCAAACTGATATCAGCTCACTATCCAGTGACTTTAAATATGTATACCAATTTACAGATCAATGGGATGAACGGTTTATGCGCTATAAGCTTTTACAGAAGCAGTTTGACAGAATACACAGCCTTCGTCGCCGTGTTGCAAATTGTCAGATTTTGACAAACAAAAACATGTCATGACATTTAATATCAGGATGGCAAATGTCATTAAGAAACTGACGTTAGGTAGTATCCAGATTAGCTGAGATTAGCCAGATTAGCTGAGCCTGAGTGTGGCCTAGCGGTAAGACGTTGCACTCAGGAGGTCTCCGGTTCGAGCCCGGGGACCTGCTTCCAGGGTGAGGTTTTCTGTGGTGTTCCTCACTCCTTGGCGAATGCTGGGAGCCAAACATCTTAAGACGTTCCACAGGCGCGGGCGGATAATAATAATACTCTGGCCTGCCGATGGGGGATGTTAAGGCTTGGATTATTATTATTATTATTTTACAAAATTGAATAATTGCAAAAGTGTTTAGATATTTCATTGTACCAACGATGTAGACGGAAAGTAGGGTGAGGGCCAACCCAGATATTTTCTCTTTATTAATAGGATGCCGTTCGTCTCTATTATTTTCTGTTTTATACGCGTTTGGTCAAGAAATTTATGTTTGTCTGGAAGAATGTCGTTTCATCATTTTATAACAAGCTTGGCGTCAGCACGGTTGCCTCAGATTAAAGCCATAAATTCTGAAAGCTCGACTTACACGCTCACATGTTGAAAGGAAGCTTACATGTACTTGTTGGCAGTTGTCTGTCATATCTTAACCACTCTTCTTTGTCGGTTCCTTTTTATTTCTCCTTTAATAGTGTTCAAGCTATTAAGTGGTGCTAAGTGACTTTTTTGTTTCAAAGTGAAAAACTTTCGACATGATTTGTTTGCATTGGAAACCTGCAGGAAAACTGTTTTCGCAAAACTCATCGTTTGGCATGTTTTGCAATATCGATATTATGAAAGCTTTTTTTTGTACAATCGCCAGATGGAAGTATCTGGAAAATGAAAAACCCCAGCAACACAGGACCCGTCGACGTCCCGCTTAACGATTGGGGGTGGTTGGCTTCGGCACGAAGTGCGCTAGCGCAGTGCAAGCAACGAGACAGTGTGTGGTGTTTCCACTGCATTACCGAAGCGTCGTTCCCGCAGACGTCGTTGGTTGCCGACACTGCCAACTGTTGTGTGTAATCACCGCCGGTTTTTGAACACAGCAGACTTTGTGTTACCACACACGACGGGCAACAATACACAAGCATCGTAATAACTGTGTAAAATAAAGTGCTTTTTTTATTATACCAACGTTTAGTGTGATATAATTTTCTATATTTCTCCTAATAAATAATAATATAGGAGTGTTCTGGTAGTTCAATATGTTTTGGTTTCCCTAGCGTCGAACTCAAAACTTGCAAAAGTCAGTTCTAGATTTGTTTGTGAGTGTTGTGCTCAGCATGAAACTTTGATTATGGTGGAAAAAGTGGAAGGTTTTTTGATGTATCGGAGGCAGCCTGTATACCGGATTTTCCAATATTTGGAGACGTGAGTTATAAGTTTTTTTATCGTTGTTGAACACGCCCAACGTTTTGTTTATTGGTCGGCCCAATTGGCTATTGTTATTGTATGTAATGAACGTGAAAGTTTTTTTTTTGTATAAATTTAGTAGTGGACTAATTTGGTACTAACTAGAAAAACAATTAGTATATTCCGTTAAGCTAACCTAGCTATATATTTCAAATGTCGTAAAATATACATTATTCTCTGTATTTAAGATTGAATTAAGGATCTTTTCACTAGGTATGTACTCAAATACAATAAAAACAACAATTACTAATACATTATTACGTATGCAGATCGTTCTCAGAACGGTTTGAGTATGAAACCGATTCCAAAGCATTTTTCGTGTATGTACCTTGATGTACCTACATGACAGTTCCAATTCAGTTATGAAATAGTTCAAAACGCTGCCGTGATGGCGCTGCACATGACATAAACAACGAACAGCTGGAGGTTCATAACCTAACATTTTAGTCACATTTTTTGCGCATGCTCTACAGGGGCCAAATTGCCTCTTCCCATTCACATAAGTTTCTCGCCATGTTTTGTAAGTACAAGCACAAGAACAGAAGTCAAAACTCAGAACGGTCCCGAAAATTATTGTTTTCACCTTGATATTTCAAAACTGTTTTGGTCATTTTCAAAACGATACCTATGTTATGTATACGCGGCAAGTGTAAGATTTGATAAGACCAATATATTATCTAAATTGAATTTAGTGGCATTAGTGTACTACATATATAAATGTATGCATACCTCATTGATACAGTAGTACAAATAGAAGTAGAAAAGTCAACAATAATCTCAAAAATGAATTTATCGACGTTGGGGTATTCAATCCCCACTAACACTGGCGCACGAGTACGCACGTTTGTCCTGTATCATGGACCCTATGCACTCGCATGGTTCCGTTGTCATTTACATATGAAAGCATAGGATAAAGGGGCACCGAAAAAAAGTCGCGCACATCGGTTGCCAATAGTGTAATAAAGAAATATTGAGAGAGTATGTATGGAATAACCGGTTCAAAGGGTGGTTAAAATAGGGTAGATTTAATCAATTTAATCTTTACAGTTGTAGACTTTACTTCGCATTATTTTAATAGCACCAAATACACCATTTAATCCCTTAAACAATAATTATTATTGGAGCATTAACTACAAACATGTCTTTTACATCCAATTAACGATCGCAACACAATTCTTCAACAAAATGATATTACATATTAATTTAGCAACCACTTATAGGAATGGGAGATGAGCGTTCTGTCTATTATATTTTAGTACGACTGGTCTCCTGTATGTAAATTATGTATGTATCTAGTTTACTAGTGATTATATATAGCTATTTTTTACGCAGGACCCAAAAATCTAACAATAGACTCTCCAAGTTAATGAATTTGCGAGCGCCATGCGCCACTAAAATTCTAGATACTGTAAAAATAGGTTAGTTGCCTTGAGACGTCAATAAGAGATAGAACGGCAGTTGATAAAGATCTTGTAAGCCTATAAAAATCGGGAGATGTTCTCAACAGAACCAAATGTAATATAATAACAAATATCTAACGACATATGAATGAAAATATTGTTACGAGATAACGGCACACAATGACAATTCATGGAAATGTGGTTTATGCAAATTGAGGCGTAGTAAACCCACGTGGTGACAAGTGTGAACAGCCTCCAACGGCAGAAGTAGCAACGGCAACCAACTCCAGCAACGTTGAGATTAGTGAGGCAGGATACTTAAATCAGTTGTTTTTCATAGAGGGCGACAGCCTTGCTCGGACTTGTAATATGCATAAAACATGTGTAAGCCTTTTGAGTAGGTTCCAAATTATTACTAAACCCAGAATGATAGACCCCGTATCATAAAAGTGTTTCACCAAACTACGAAAGAATTTTCATTCTTATAAAATAGTAAAATTTGGGCACAGAAATTGGCCATAAGTAAATTTGTTATAAAGTGTATGTAATAACATGCAGAATCAATATTATTGTTTCAACTCGTGTGTTGTTATGTATGGGACGATACATAATATGTGTTTGTGAAAAAAAAGCCTAGTGTTTTTTTGTACGGGCGTTGCATAACAAAAAGAACATAAACATGACATGTGTTTTGGATTGGATACGCTGTCACCAGTATAAAGCAATGGTACAGCTATTATGTATTAAACTACATATTTTTAACGTTAAAATTAAGAAGTAATCGGTTTAATCACTTTTTGCTGATTCATTAAAAATTGAACTCCAATTTTTTGGCCGGATTCTTTAACAGCTATTTTTCGGCAAATCATTTTTGGCCATATATCATATACCATTTTCGCTTACTATAAAAACTCCTCAGTTGTAATATTGCATGCTAACTTCTTCAGCCAAACTGGAGGCTTCATTTACATGCATAGTAGTAAGTGGCACTTCTGTATAAAAGGGCTCATGGCTCTGATATCAAATCAGGTCCTATCGGAGTTATCTAGATGTTCAATTTGCACTAGATGGCGCTCCGATTCGTCGTCGGATATTGGAAAATTGAATTTCTTCAGTTCTGCATTGCCGGTTGATCGCATGGGAAGGAACTATAGAAGGATGGCCTGTTTGTTGGATTTCCATACCGGTTTCAAACACCTGGTAAACATTATCGTCACGGTGATGTCTATTTTTATCGTTTTATGTTACAATTCCCCCAACAGAATTCTAAAACTACTTATTTCTGAATATTGGACGTTGCTGTCTGTCGCATCTGTTGTTATAGTGCGATTTCCAATTGTGTGTTGTCAACATTACATGTGCCAACGTAGGATATAATGAATCAAATTTCGTTATCGATAGTTTGTTTGAAAGTTAATATACAGATTGTATATTTGTTTAAAAATTATCATCAGTTGCATCATCAGTTGCATATATGCCCATTAAAATGAAATATTTTACTGGGTTAGTTGTTAACAGCAGTTTATTGGAGCACAAAAATATATCTAATTAATAAGATTCAAAATGCCTGATCTTTTTTAATAATGCATAACAAATATTCGCATTTTGAATTAAATATTCCTGCTTAGTCTTCCTACATTCAGTTATTATTATTTTCGAAAATTACCGAGTCACTAACTATCACATGCTAGAGATTATAACAAATATTTTTTTTTATATCCTAACAATATTTTGGTTTATACAAACAGTTTATGAATGTTGAATTCACTATCATTTATATAGTGCATGGATCTTTCATACAAATTTTAAGGTTTAAGAACCCTAAAATCAATTGTTCTTGACTTATTACCCCTTTTGTGCACCCAAGTGTAAGTCTAAGATCCCGATCTAGATCGACCTTCCCTCATCCTTTTTCCCAATCAAATCTATATTTCATACAATGTAAGGTGTAAGTGAACAGAATGTCCTAGGGTTGCCGCCCCATATCCTGGCAAGGCTATTTTTAATTAAAAATTATTTAAGGTAAATTGTATATATATTCGTATTTTTTTATGGTATTTTTTTATTTGGATAGTTTTGATACTAGGCGACTCATAGATGAAAGGTTTTTACCATATCAACAACAACAAAAAAGAATCAGAAAAGATTAGAGTACAATATTTCAGAATTGGAACAATAACTGTAATTAGTCATAAATTTGTTGCAATCAGTCCTTGATTAGTAACGTATGCGAAGCATTGAACAATGTGTGTACGAAGGAAACGCGTTTTTTACCTTCCGAACGCTGACACATGCAAGTATCATTTTTAGCAGCGATAACTTTGCTGTTGTTCCTATATTATGTAGGTACATATATCGGTTTGCTTATCGACAGACGTTTCTATACACCGATAAAATGCATTCTGGGCTATTTTATATTAATTGAATACATTATACAACGCACATGCGGTAAATATGAATACTGTTGAAATAAAATTGTAACAAATGTTTCGTATTTTAGCAGGGAGAACGTTAGAAGGAAATAAGAAGCATCGTAGTGGCCATAAACACAAAACTGCCGTCTTGTGTTCACTGTGTAATTTATAACGTGTGAACTATCTCGTGTTGACAGTGTCGACGGAACACTTAAGTGGTTAGTTAACATCAAGTTTGTGGGTGTGCTAACCGACAAAAGCGGCACCGTGTTCGGTAGCGATAAGGCCCTTGCCACGTAATCTTAGAAATTATCTACTTAAGATTGTACTGTGTACAACTTAACAGTGTCCCAAATATTAATTTTACGGCAACCTATTCAAATTTAGCCGATTAATTATAAAAACGGTTGTGTTAGTACATTTTTAAAACTAACTGGAGAATTATTACTATAATATAAAGGATTCTGACTGAGCGACAGTCAGGCAGCAATTAGCGGTGAATAGAGAACGTATTCTCTTGAGAAGGGACTTCAGACCCCTTTCAACCTGCTGCAATTAAGACATAATTTCCCAAATTGAACAGGATAATTACTTACATGTGGGTAATTACCCTTGAATTGATACATTATGTAAAATACCTTAAGAAATTGCTTTCCCGAATTACACTTCATGTTATTCGCCCGTCCTTCTTCTAGTTCTGTGAAGGTGTTTCAGAATCCAAAACTTTGAACATTTGTTACAATAATTATGGTTAGCTTTGAATCTTAATATCTCTGGAATAATTTAATATCATTGAATAACACATTTATTGTATTAGGTACTTTTTTTAAACTGAATGAAATGTTTTCTACAAACATATATAAAGTATATGCCTTTATACTCTTTTTGGCACTTTTATTAAAAAATCAAACTAATTCTCCGTATATTATGTTCTTTTTGGATGTTATTATGTTCCATTATATTAATGATCGGATTTAATCAATAAAATAAAAAAGGGGAAACTACTTACTTCGCTGGTTTTAATCAATTTGTTGATCTGATATCTATAAAATAAGAAACCTTACCATACTTACCTACTACGCAAATAATTCACACATCACACAACATTTGAAATATACATATCATTAATTGAAACTATGTGTAGGTACAGAAATATATTTTTCAATGTTCTATTGTAAATCAAAGGCAACCAGAATTAAATTAAACATTTTATATACTATAAAGCATAATGCAGATGTAAAACGTGTAAAATAACAATAACACAAGTATAATAAATAATGATTAAATAGATGAAATTCAAAGGGTCGAGAGTATTTTGACTTTTTTTTTCTTGACCTTTTTGAATTTTATCTGTACAATATACAAACTTATAAACGTATACAAATTATAACATTTGTATATTTTTACTTTCCGACTAGTATAAGTATTGTAAAAAAATGTCGAGATTTCAGCGAAAATATGCGTTTTGGGGTCCCCTGAATCCATTGCATTGATTTGCATCTATTGCAATGATTTCTGCTGGATTGTTTTTAGTGACAATCTAACAACCGGCAGTGGCTTAACCAAACTGATAACAGCTCACAGTGACATTAAATATGTATACCAATTTACAGATCAATGCAATAAACTGTTTCAGAGTTATAAGCATTATAGAAGCGGTCCGACAGAATACACGGAAGGCACTATAATACACTATAATACACTGTCGTTGCAAATTGTCATTTTGATAAACGTCGAGAAGACATTAATTGTCATTATATGGCAGGTGTTAAGCTGGGGTCCAAAGTGGATGTGGTTTCACAAAATTCAATACATAATTGCAAATTAGTTTAGACACTCAATGTATCAACGATTTAGTCGGAATGTTGGATGGGGGACACCCCGGATATTTATTTAAACATTATTGAAGTAATTACTAAAAGTCATTGTTCTTTTTATATATGTATGTCCTTGCATATTTGAATAAAATCCTTACTTACAGTAACTTGTTTGGCGAACCTCATACTAGGATTCCTTCAAACCTATGTCCTGATAAGTATTAAAAAAATATTGTTCCATGGTCATACTTATTGTATGTCTCATTTATAGCAGTAGGTATGACTTGTAGACTTTCCGTGTCGCATTCATTATCTCAATCTTTGCGACGTGCTACTTAAGAATATGTTTTTTGTAAATAATTTGTAGTAAAAGACACATCTTAATAATACAATTGTTTAGGTATGTATATCAATGGTGTAGGAGAAAATGGGGTTATTATTATTACATACAGATCGTGTACAAATCAACCACAATTTCGGTTCTTGTTTATACCGAATGGAAGTTACGCCTTGTATTATTTGGCAAGGCCCCCACAAAATATACAACCGAATCGTGTGCTTTGGTATTATTTTAATAGCCCAACCGTAGCGGCACCTAGAATGAAATGTAATGGGTCGGAAACCCATTATTTATTTATTAAGATATGATCAAATTAAGCGCCATGTACACAGGGTAGAATGTTCGAGAATATCGAAGTTTTGGTGTTCAGTTGAACATCTGGTTTAGGATTTGACCGCGTGTTTATAAGTTAAATTTGAAGTGTTGCCATTGGCTAAGAAGAAATGCTTCCGGCTTCTTTTGGGGTCAAGGGATGCAAACGAACAGATCTTTGTCTCTTCTCATTTTCAACCACCGTCATGTAAAGTACACGTTTTTGTGGAGCGTTCTTAGGCGCTTAAGTTTATCCCTGGTAAGTCTTTTCAACTCGTCTCGCATTTCATTGTAAATTAAATTATTCATATTTCTGCTAAAAGTGTGTCTGTCTAAATCAACTCCTAGGTTTAATTTAAACGTCAATATGTTCAAAGCTTCATTCATTTTTCTATGTAACCTATCAAACGGGATTGTTGATTATTATTGTTAATAGATGTTATTGTTTTGATAACTGTTTCGTTTCATTTGAGTAGTCTTGCTTTATCAGCCCTTATTAAATGTTAAATACTTAAACGCGTCAGTTAGTAGTCAGAAAATGTGTTCACAAGGTTCAAGAAAAAGAACCCAGTTAGTTTTACTTTCGAATAAATTGGAAGAGATTTGATGAATTAGAATTTTGACCAGTAATTAAAGCCCTTAAACCGCGCTTGGCCAAATGCTACCATGTTAGGGAGTCGCGGTTGTTCCCGCCATTTTGACCTCCTACAGAAATAAAACACTGCACAATTTCATCATTTCATTCAAGTAGAAAATTTCTTCAATAATTTTCATTTGTATATCATCTCTATTTAATAGAGACACAAGAATGTGCGAACTGGGATCAAGTTTATTTACACTCTGGCAACGCAACAGAAACAAATGTGGGGTCATTCAGATTAATGATTGAATAAGATCTGTTGCTTAGCACAATCATAATATATGACTCCGATCTTACAAATAGGTAAGAAGACAGTTTTAGTATATTATTATTATTACTGTTTTTAACAGTGCTTAACACAAATATAAACTGTGCCTATCATTTACCGGATAAATGTTATAGACAAGTAGCAGCTAAATATAAATAAAACTCTTCCTACTACATTGTTGACACATTGATGTGTCACAATTATTCATATTGTTGGATGAGCTGTTATCAGTTTGGCAAATATGGGATGAATCCATAAGAAGGCGAATCGATTTTCATGTGTGACGTTAAATTGAGTCGGAGTGAACAAGGGAACAGACTAAATAATTTCAATTAATGAGATTAACAAAAACGGGTCGAGCTCACCTACGGACTGAGGCAGATGTTCGAGGAATATAATAAACTGAGCTTCATTACTATCTAACATTGGCTGTAGTTATTAGGTACGTAGAAACGAGAAGACAAATTGATAAGACCCTTATTCCCCACTGTTTCGCCACTGAGTTTCTAACATGGCACATAAAACGCGACAAAATTTGTGAGTAACCGAATTGGTACAGATGTACGTGTTTTTTTTTTTAATCTTGTATTCGAGTTAATTCAAACAATGTGTTTAATTAACTTTAATATGTAAAGCCATACAGAATAAATTTAGTACATAACTAAAACGTTGCAAATAATATTTTAATAAAGTTCATCCTTTGTTAATTTACTGAAAAATCAATTTTGTGTATGCCGCATTTTAGTTTTGAACGACTGAATAATTTTGTATACATATATGTACGTACAAGAATGTGGAATTATTCACATTTTCAACGTATTACCTTCTCACCAATTTTCTTCTCCTTTCCTCTTCCTTCTAGTAAATTAATTTGCCATTAACTGGCAAAATGCGGTAGCATAGCGGGTTATTAGACACTCGGATGGTTCTAGTTTTTCTCCACCATATAGTCTGAACGTATCATTACCGGCGATCTTGATGCTCGATTTGCTAGCTCGTATAAGGAGAAAATATTATGCAAAGTTGGTGTAATGGGCATCCGCGACCGCGGCGAAAATGGCAAATAAAAGACTCCCGATGCATGAGACGATCACGGAATAAAAGGTCCTGGGCATAATAATATCAAAATATCAGCAACGATTATAAACATTCACTTTCAGGATTATAGGAAATTCTAATTGCTGTTGAAATGATTGTCACATGTTTTATTTATTACAGTTATTTTAAAGGTTTCCGAACGCACTTTTTGTTGTGATTATAATTAACGGACCTAAGGTCGTATTCTTCTGTAAACGTCCTTCAAAATTTGTACATTCTTTCGTCTATACTAGTGTAATGGGTCGGAAACCCATTATTTATTTATTAAGATATGATCAAATTAAGCGAGATATTTGTAAGAACATTCGGGAATGTCAAAGGTTTTTGCTAGGGTTGAACATCTGGTTTAGGATTTGACCGCGTGTTATAAGCTTAAAATTGAAGAGTTGTCATTGGCTAAGAAGAAATGCTTCCGGCTTCCTTTGGGGTCGAGGGATGCAAACGAACAGATCTCGCTCTTCTCATTTCAACCACCGTCATGTAAAGTACACGTTTTTGTGGAGCGTTCTTAGGCGCTTAAGTTTATCCCTGGTAAGTCTTTTCAACTCGTCTCGCATTTCATTGTAAATTAAATTATTCATATTTCTGCTAAAAGTGTGTCTGTCTAAATCAACTTCTAGGTTTAATTTAAACGTCAATATGTTCAAAGCTTCATTCATTTTTCTATGTAACCTATCAAATGGGATTGTTGATTATTATTGTTAATAGATGTTATTGTTTTGATAAGTATTTCGTTTCATTTGAGTAGTCTTGCTTTATCAGCCCTTATTAAATGTTAAATACTTAAACGCGTCAGTTAGTAGTCAGAAAATGTGTTCACAAGGTTCAAGAAAAAGAACCCAGTTAGTTTTGCCTTCGAATAAATTGGAAGAGATTTGATGAATTAGAATTTTGACCAGTAATTAAAGCCCTTAAACCGCGCTTGGCCAAATGCTACCATGTTAGGGAGTCGCGGTTGTTCCCGCCATTTTGACCTCCTACACTAGTACCATATAATATAATCCATATAATACCATATAATTCTCGAGTGATACAGTCATATTAGTTATAACTGTTATAAGTGCCTCAAGTTTCATATATTTTGTAAGATTTTTTAAAGTAAGTTCATTACGACTTACGAGCACCCAGATTTATTTTATTGTTTAAAAAATGTAATTTCTTTTCTTTCAGGAAATTTATAAGGAAGTAAACGTAATTAATTAATATCTGTAACCACATTACCTAGCGCAAATGTATTAAATATGTAGGTTAACTACTTTTTTCGCCCGAGGGTAAGTGGACCATGTTTTCCTCCCCTACCAATTCCATTATTCCACCCCTTCAGGATTTCGTGATTTATGCCACCCATGGTCATTGTTTCCTTGTAATCTAAAAAAAAATCTCTACAGTGTAATTTTTCAATTTAGACACGCCTTCTTATTATGCACAAAGGACAATATCGATTAGCAATCAATCACTCAACAAACTTTCAAAGTTCTCACGTTTATTGTTCGTGTGGCGACAAATGAGGATCAATTACCATGTTCGTAAGCAAACGGGTCACGTAAAGATGGAAATAGAGACAATTGATGTGAATATCGTCAATGCAATTATGGGTTTTATGAGTTTGTTTGTCTTGTGAAAACGAGCTCAGAATTGATCATTAATTTTTAGTGTAACACTGTAAATGTTAACGTTTTATACTTGTATTAAATGCGGAAAATATATTTTGACATGTCAGAACCATTATAAATTATATACTGTATGTATAGAGGCAGAAAAGCGGAACTGATGTGCATTGAAATGCGGCAGCATTCGCTAGTAAGGTCTATCTCGCAGCTTGGGCTCAAGATAAATTTACATACTTCACAGATAATGCACGTACCTTGTGGGTAGGCTGAATTTCAATTTTGCTAGACTGCTGGCAAGCCTGGCAATATACACTCCTCACCCCTAATAAAATATGTTCCTTCACGAAACATTGGTACTCCTCCAGTGCTATCGATTTGATTAGTTAGTACCTAATACCGAATACAGAAATAAAATCCGAATATTGGTTAGGATAAGTGTAAAATGGCCGAACTGACATTATTTGAGGTTTGAATCATACTGTGAAACTGAATTCAACATTTAGTTTGTTACTTTTCAATTCCTCACCAAATGATTACTAGAAGGAATAAGTATTGTAATCGATGGAAAAAACGTGTTAAAAATTTTAAAACGTGGTACAATTTGGTACAAATTATTCAATTTCTGTAACCATTCGATATTAGTCATTAGACAAATCTTCATATTAATAAAAGCATCTTTGAAAATTATTACCTTGCAGTACTTGGTAAAACTTTGTTGTATTGATGCGAAAACAGTTTTCAAGCTGCATTTGCGGGCCACCGGAAAGACAGTGAGTAAAGTGTGTTGCATTTTAATTTCCGGTAGAGGAAGTAGATGTCTAGTCCATCGGGTGCGACGGCTGGTGACTGTGGTAGATACAGTAGCCAGGAAAACGTGCGGTCTCACAACTCAAGTGATCCCAGACGATTCCCATGTTAATTTAATGCTAAATCTAGCGAGTGTATCGACCAAACTGCGACAACCGCGAATCCGATACACCGAACGTAATATAACATTGTTAAGTCAAAGAACAAGGATATTATTTTCTAATTCAATACATAAATTTTAAGGGCATATTTTTGTCTTGGGGTGTCTCGGCGAGAGTGTACAACTGTACAACCGCGATAACATCTATGTTGCTTTATATTGAAGAACTATCTACCTATACTAATTACGAACTTTCAAGTGTAGGACGCGTTCAGCGGAATCGCCCATTTTCGAGTAGCTGCAAAATTGGGCTTTTCGATATTACTTTTGACGCTCGAATTGAAAAAAGGACACAATTCCGCGTGGACTGCGCGATATTTTGTAAATTAAATGCGTCAATTTTGAAAAAAAAATCACGTTTTTGGGCGAACCTCGAGAAAATGCACGTGACATTTTGTCTAGAAATTCCGACAAGCGGATCGATGAACGTCAAAAATTTACATTTTTTATCCGTTCCTGCCGACCTTATAAAAGCCGCTCGCTCTCATGTCTTACGATAAGATCCCTCTAAATACCCTTCGCAAAGAGTTTTGAGCAAAAAAACGGCCTTAAAAACAATTTTCGATCCAAAAAATCGATTTTTGTCGACCCCTGTTTTGCTGTTATTACCACAGTAACGTCAAACCCGAAACGCCCCCTGCCGGACATTCGTAACAACAGTAACAGATACCTAGCAGATAACCTAAAATGTATCCTAAAATGTCCATATTGCGAATGTGGACAGGTGGGAAGCCTTAACCACATATTTCTAGAATGCCCAATAACTAAAGTCGAAAATTTTGACATATACACAGAGCTAGTACTTTCTAATTTGCTTTTTAAACAAGCAGATGAATTTTAAAAAGTAAATGTTTTCCTTGAAATTGCGTATGGGATTACTAGAGCTGTGATAGTGGAGGCTACTGGAATACTAATATAACACACCAACGCGTCGAATAACATACAGAAAATCGATATAGTGATAGGGGAGGGTGTCGATTGGGGTGCATTCGGTCCATTTGTGAGGCTCGTTGGACAAGATATCGCATCACTCGGGGATGTCCGTTATAACGCAGATATGTTATCCCTCGAGTTGGGTCTCATATTTACCTACTCCAATTTTTGTTTGCTTTGAAAACATCGAAGCCGATCTTCTCTAAGTTTTCTTTTAAAAGATGCGTCGTCTTCCGTGCCCTTTGCTGACAATTAAATTTTTCAATGTATTGTTTGTAGAGAGAAGCATCATTTGACTTTGAATAGTTCCAAATGAGGCATTCCTTAGGTGTCTCGTTCCAAAGGGGTTTTAATACGCAAACAAACAACAAATATCTGGGGTGGCCCTTACCCATAGACATATAGATGGATCATTGACCGTATGCGCATCCCTTTGCGCCTGTGACATGGTGGGCGCCACCATGTTAGTTTTGTCAGTGTGCCACTGAGATTTTTCTAGTGAAAATAGGTGCGTCAGGTTTGCGGTTCCAATCTTTGGATATAAATAGCGCATGCGCCAATTGGTACGCCGCGAAAATTTAAACCATGTTAAATGAGGTATCATCATATTATCATTTCTTCACATAGTGCCGTCAGTATAAGCTACAAAATTCGTAGTTTGTAACTATATATGAAGAAATATAGCTTTCAGACGTAGTAAATTCTGATTCATAGTGACAAATATTCTTCTCTGTTCATACACCAAACAAAGCATAAAGTGATAGATACATAGCATAATAGGCTAGTTTTAAACATTATAATCTTTATGTATGTTCAACTACATAAAACGGTTTAATAAATGGTTGGACATGCTAGGTGTGTGCTAGGTTATGTTATGAACTTATGATTGACCTCCAGGGACGCCTCAGTGATGCAACTTAAATATAGTAAGTTACTAGAAAGGCACCCCTGACAAAACTAAAATGGCGGCTTTCAAATGTAACACATTTCGCTGGCTGTATGATCTATCTATATGTCTATGCCCTTACCCAACTTTCTGACTACATTGTTGGAACAATGAAGTGTTTGAACACTTTTGCATTTATTCAATTTTCATTAATATTGCATATATGTTAATATTACATGCTTCAAATGCAGTTAAACCACAGAAATCATATTCCTAGAATGCCAGTACCATATAACAAAAGTGCCCACTTTACGACATCGCGCAGGTGAGGTGTGAAGCATGCGCGCTACGTGAAAGCATTGGCGGCACTTTCAATGTTTATTATTCTAGACTACTTATCAAATATTTATTAGTAAGTAAATATCTATGGTAAATATACATCGTTTTACACTGAGTATGAGGCTCCAACCAAGGCTGTGGAGGTTTATACACAGGTTTCTTTAACTACACATATTTTTATTCAAATTATATAACTACCAAGGGGATTTTGTTTTTTAAAAAAATAAACTATGTTAACCTGACATTTGATTAATAACAGTTTTGTCTTTTTCTAAGTTACAGTTAAATAAAATTTGATCTTTATGATCTTTTCCTGTTCTGCATAGTAAGAAAAAGTAGACAACAGTATATGTGACCCGCTCTATACGAGTCTTAGATAAAATGTCTTATTTGACAAGCAATCCTAACGGGGTTACGTTTGGTTGTTACATTCATAGGTTATGTTGTGTCAAGAAAATAGGAAACAGTCAGTAATAGATACTCACTTTCTTTTCACGTTGTTCACTGGTAATACTTAGTAAGCATGCCTTCCTCCTCACGAACTGAGTGGTGTTGAGTGTTCAATTGTGGGCAAACATTTTCTGCGCATCCTATCCGTATAGCATTCTAGTAATAAGATGTCTATGAGTTAAACAAGTAGTCGTATTAAACAACTATTACAATAAAAACTGCAAGTAAACTCATCAAAAGACAAAAACGTATTATAAAAGACATCAAAGCAGAACTGACCCGTGTTAACATCCGGTCGTCCTCATGGCTTGTCAAGATTACACAACAGTTATGATAAGAACCATGATCAGGCATATATCTGTCCGGTTGATACGGAAAGCTCATATTTGCCACAGAATGGTTGTTGTGTGGTCTGATAATAGTGGATCTAGTTTATGCATGGCGTTTGGTGGCCTTCGTTGTTCAAATCGTGACAGACGCTATTTGTATTTACAAACAATTGCCGCACAATCGGTGCGTGATGATGATTCACGGCCATGCTTTGGTCTGGCGACCTGTAGGAGCGTTGAACTTTGAGAATAATTGAGTGTTGATTGGCTGATTATCTATAAAGTTACGCGGTTTTTGCTTTCCGATTAGTACCCTAGAAAGAAAATATTGTAATCGGCGAAAAAATAGGGATTTCAGCGGAAATGAGAATTTGGTAGCCCCCTAGATCCATTAATTTCTGAAAATATGTGTCTGAAATTTGGTATACATATTTAGAATTACCGCGGGACAAACTGTATTGCTTTTGGTAATAATCTGACAACCGCAAGTGGTAGATGTTACATGTTAATCCGATTTTGCCGAAACTGCTATCAACTTATCCCCCAGTGACATTAAATATTACTGAACATTAGATTCGGATCCAGAGTGGCTTTACGGAATTGAATAATTGCGAAAGGGTTAACGTTAAACCATGTCTAACCCATGCTTCAATATATCAACGAGTTTGTCGGAAAGTTTGAGTTTGTGAAGGTGGAATGTGTACAAATCGATTGGAGATGATCGTTTAAAATGTGTGTAGGAGATTATTACTTTCCGACTAGTAGGTACCCTAGAAGGAAAGTATGTATTGTAATCAACGGAAAAAATAGTTTGGGGTTTCAAGGGAAATACGCCTTTTGGAGTCCCCTGAACCGTTGCCATGATTTCTGGAAAATGTTTTTGGGTATTTACATATGTGGGTATGTATGTACATATGTCTGTGTACACAGTCTGACTACCAGATGTGGTATATGTTACCGATCTATGGAATGAGCGGTTTCGGCGCTATAAGCGTTTATGGAAACAGTCAGACAGAATCCATAGCCTTTGTCGCTGTAGTTGCGAATTGGCATATTTTGATAAACATTAGTCGTCACTGGCATGACATTAGATGTTATTCTATAACTGACGTTGCGTTGTTGTTCAGAGTGGCTGTGACTTCACGACATTGAAGAATTGCAAATAGATGCTTCAATGTGTCAAAGATATAGTTGGAACGTGGGGTGGGGTCACCCCGAATATTTTCGTACATAGAAGCAAAAGAAAATAGAATTCCTTCATGCAATATTTTACGCTTTAAGTAAATACATAATTTCATTGTCAAAAGTGGACGCTGTATGGGTCCTGCATGGATAATAAATAATAATACACATTCATTAATGCAGAATATCAGTAGCTTTTCAGACATAAATTTATTCACTTTTGAATACAAAATGTTGTTGTTATTTTACGCTATGATCCGACTATTACATAACCTCTGACCAACCTCTACAATCTGAATTTCAAAGTCCCTTTATAAAATGATCAAAATATGCACTAAAATGTCCAAAACAACTAAGAATTATACACTTAAGCTACCAATTAAAATGTGCAAAAATATGCTACAACAAATAAGGTTTAAAATGTTCAGTTTATGATCTAAAAAAAATGTATATGTGTAATGCATTATACTTGGTTGGGTTGGGTTGGGTTGGGTTGGGTTGGGTTGGGTTGGGTTGCGTTGGGTTGGGTTGGGTTGGGTTGGGTTGGGTTGGGTTGGGTTGGGTTGAGTTGAGTTGAGTTGAGTACTGCATATACTAATTTATCATATATTATGTATAACATTCCTTAGAGATGCTCAATTGACAGCTAAACTTTAAACATAAATATAATTATGCGATAACTATTGTAATAACTCTTTGAAGCAATTTTTGATGTCTAGCAGTCTAACAATATTGGTTTTCAACTTGATTTCAAATTTGTAATGTGTGCTTTATTCCGCGTTGACACTCAGAGTTGGCTAAATATTAGCATTCGCTCTACTTTTTTAACTATCCGTCAGCAGTATTATCAATAGAAATTCTTAATGTTAGAATTTGTTATAAATGTGATGCAATGTTTTAAATAGTAAATTAAATTTTGCCGATAACTGTTATGTAACGTTGAATTAAAGACAAAACTAGGTGTGGTCACTGATTACACTACCACATTTTGTTCGCTAAAGTTATTAGTCACAGTTGACAAGTATAATAAAAACTCAGTAGTTGCTTCTTTTTGCATCCCGGCGAGTGATTTTGGCTGTGGGAAAGTTAAACATTTTTGAAAAAATTGTTCTGTCTGTAATTTGAATATTAAATGTGGGGTGGGCCTCACCCAACTTTCCGACTACATCGTTGACACAACAAAGTGTCTGAACACGTTTGCAATTATTCAATTTTGTGAAGCCAGATCCACTCGGGACTCTACCTAACGTAAGTTTCTATGACATAATGACATTTGTCATACTAGTGACATTAAATGTCACGTCAAAATCTGACAATTTGCACCACAGCGACGAATGCTGTGGATTCTGTCAAATTGTTTCTATAAACGCTTATAGCGCCTAAACCAACCCACTGATCTGTAAATTTGCATACATATTTAAAGTTGTGTTCACAGACATACACACACACATACACACACTCTCCAGAAATCATTGCAATCGATTCAGGGAACCCCAACATGCGTATTTCCATAAAATCGCGAAATTCTTTTTTTATCGATTGCAATTCTTTCCTTCTAGGTGAGGTCGTAGTCGGAAAGTAAAAATATATAAAACGAGTATGATTGATCTACAAATATTGTTGCAAACTATTATGAATTTAAACAACTGTTCAACAACCAACAGGCTCAAGCAGAAACCAGCGGCTAGTATCAAGAATATTTTCTTAACTTAGATAATATATAGGTATAGTATATTTTATTTATACTATTATATGAAACGCGTGTTATAATTCCAATATTAACAATATGAATATGTAAATACATTTTAGGCGTAAGTTCAAAAACCTTCAAAGTGACTTTTATAACTGCTCGCAAATTATCAAGTCTCGGCTTCCGTTAGAGAAACTGGGTCACTTCCTTACGAGTAACAAAAGAGAGACAATAAAAGAGTAGCCGCTTCGCTTTAAACGGAATAAGACTTAATTATCCTGCCTTTGTTTCTAAACGCACATGCTCCTCTCTACAATATGACGTACACTTTATAAATAAGAAACCGAGTCACGCAATGTGAGCCAGTTATCGGATATATTTGAGCAGATGTCGTGCTTGCTTAACATGCACCCTTCATGCAGCCACGTGGTGTTAAATTATGTCTAATAACTCCACATACGGCAACAACTTCCTTCCTTATTAAATACGTCGTTTGTGATACGATAAGAAACACAAACCGGATTTATTCCATTATGTAGATTAAATTAAAATTCATATATAAACAAAGAAAATGTTTTATGTTGGGAAACTATACAATTAAAATGTGAATTAGAATATTATACTTCCTGACATAGTCAGTACTAGCTCTGTGTATATGCCAAAATTTTCGATTTTAGTTATTGGGCATTCTAGAAATATGTGGTTAAGGCTTCCCACCTGTCCACATTCGCAATATGGACATTTTAGGATACATTTTAGGTTATCTGCTATCTGTTACTGTCGTTACGAATGTCCGGCAGGGGGCGTTTCGGGTTTGACGTTACTGTGGTAATAACAGCAAAACACGGGTCGACAAAAATCGATTTTTTGGATCGAAAATTGTTTTTAAGGCCGTTTTTTTGCTCAAAACTCTTTGCGAAGGGTATTTAGAGGGATCTTATCGTAAGACATGAGAGCGAGCGGCTTTTATAAGGTCGGCAGGAACGGATAAAAAATGTAAATTTTTGACGTTCATCGATCCGCTTGTCGGAATTTCTAGACAAAATGTCACGTGCATTTTCTCGAGGTTCGCCTTCACCCGAAGAGGTGCAAAAACGTGATTTTTTTTTCAAAATTGACGCATTTAATTTACAAAATATCGCGCAGTCCACGCGGAATTGTGTCCTTTTTTCAATTCGAGCGTCAAAAGTAATATCGAAAAGCCCAATTTTGCAGCTACTCGATCGCAAATGTCGGCGAAAATGGGCGATTCCGCTGAACGCGCCCTACACTTGAAAGTTCGTAATTAGTATAGGTAGAAAAATTATAAGCGTTTTACGGTAATTTTTTCATAAAAGCTTGCGTCGTATGATTCTGTTAGTTGGTAAAATATATCATTAGCTAATAATTTATTTTTCTTTTGTTCTAGGTAAGTACCAAACGTTGCATGGTTCCTGAAGAACTGATAGAATACACAACAAGGATAATAAGACTCCAACGTTCGTGTAGGTATTTGAGATTCAGGGGAAGTGTTCTTGCTACCCTCGCTAAATTCAAGGTCATTTGCAATTCGCAATACTGCGTTGTTAGTCGCACTGGAACGTATACGAGTAAAAACTAAGGTGCGTTTAGTTTTGTGTGCATTAGGATTCCCATGTGCAAACATGCGCCTGCATAATTCTTTGTTTGTTTGGTTGCATAAACTAGGGCAGTATAACCTGTAATTAATACCTATTTTAAATATACATTCTTAATAATGAATAATGAAGTCTTAATAATAAAGTTGCAACTAGGTAAAACTTGTAAGTATCAGAAATTGAAAAGTGAACCTTATTTACTTTTCTTTTAGCCACCATCATATATCAAATGGCTATCACTTACTACATTATGCTTTAGTACTGCAAATGGTTTATTGATAGATTTACCGCACTAACAGATGTACATATGTTTCACCGACACTTTCGATAATTTCGATCATTTCCACATTATTTAGGCACAAAACGAAAGGACACAATGTCTTCCATCTCTTTCTCCAATTTTTTGTTACTAGATGCCAAATGATGTCATATAACATCATGTATTTTGTGAAGAAAATATTCTGCTTTGAATTACATTATTAATAAGTTTTTTTTATTATATTACGCGATGAGTAGGTATTTCATAAATCGCTGCTAATTTTAGCGTTCCAATTCCAAAATGAGGTTAGGGTAATAGAAAGTTAATTTTTGCTAGATTTTCCGCAAGAAACATGCTGGATGTTAAAACATAAACTTTTAGAACCCTAACTAATAGCTATCTATGAAGAATTGAATATATGTAGTTTATAAATCAAAATCTGCTCTTTAGCATTAGCAAATTAAATTAGAGCAAATTGTTCACTGACCACAGTACACAAAGTTGACGTCATTTAGCGTTGCACAGAGTCAATACTATAGTGTACCGGCATAATGTGATGATCTATGTTAACTTTTAACTGTCGGTTAATTTTCTTTTGACTTCTGTACAATATACAGGCTGTCCCGAAACTTAACGTCAAACGGACTGCAGGAGAGGGGTGGTCTATGTACGTTCTGTAAAAAATTGTAAAAAATCTCAATCACTTAGTTGAGTAATTGGCATTTTTTCAAAAAAGTAGAAAATCGACATCCGTTACCACTGTGGCAGCAAATTTCCTAATTATCTTGCGGTTTTTTGCTAATATGTTCTTAAATAACCGTACCATTAATCGCAGTCGCACATCGATCATAAAAAGAATTGTGACATTGATAAAAATAAAGTAGTTTGTATGAGTTGTGGTTTGAAAAAATTTTGTCACTTAACTTTGACACTTTATTACAGAAAAAGTATACTGTAATACCCTCGGCAAGTAATTTAAAAAAATTGGCCATTTAGTTAGGATTTCAAAAGGGTACAACACTTTTCTGCCGAAACAAAATTTTAGAATTTTTTTGTTGAAATTAGTGCAAGAAACTCAACCTAGCCTAATTAATCATATGAGGAAATAAATTGAAAAATAAAACAAGTATGAAAGTAAAAGAGGTGCTTTTATTTTACAAATTCATATGCTCGAATTCTTTGCCTTCAGATTATTAATCATAATCATTAATCGTTAATTTGATTATTTGATTTACTACATATTAACTTATATTGATATTAACTTAATTATTGTTCAAATAAAATGTATAATAATACAATTCAATAAAATATCTGGGGTGGCCCTCCCCAACATTCCGACTACATCGTTTGCACAATGAAGTGTCTGGAACACTTTTGCAATTATTCAATTTTGCGAAGACAGAGCCACTCTGGACGCCAGTTTCTATGACATAATGACATTTGTCATACTGACTTGGTATAAGAAATCAATTACGCGACTCTGAATTTCAATATATTGAGGAATACTGCCAATGCGCTGCTCCAGTTGCAACCGCTTTGGACATACTGCAGGGTGATGACTCATTTTATGGAATATTATTACCTTGTCTGCATGCACTAAGTTTAAAATTACAGAAGATCACGACGACTTCAAATCTAAAATTCTGTGAACCACTTGCTGCAAAATATCTACAAATCGTAGAGAAAAGATTTGAGGAGTTTTACACTCTTTCATGTGAAACTAGGAAACATGCAGCCATTGCAGCCCTTTATTATCCAAGATTTAAGAAAATGTGGCTAGTATGTCTAACAACAGCTGATCAAAACAAATGTATAAATTTTTTAAAATCAATTGTAAGGAAGGAAATATCAGAAAACCCAGAACCTTTAGCAGTCGATAATATACGCCACCGAGAAGATGAGTTTTTTTTTATTTCAATTCCGACTCATTTCAATTTTTTTTTGCCGAGAGAAGCCAAGAACGAGAGCTTCTACAAAGTTTTTCTGTTATAGGCAAAGTGTTTATTAAATACAACACACCAATGCCGTCCTCTGAATCAGTAGAAGGAATAATTTCTTATGCAACTATGTTAAATAAGCCTAGGTAACACAAATTATCTAACGACTTATTTGAAAAAAGAGTAGTTATGAAATGTACCTTAAACATCAAGAAAGCAGAAATGTAAAACTCAGTGGTTATTTAATTGATAGTATTTTTTTCAAAATAAGAATTCAACGTTAGAATTTTTTTGAGTTTTTCAATATTAATAAAAATGTTTTCAGAAATCTGTGCCATTATTTTATTTCTTTTACGTAGAATTGACAACATTGTTGGATGTATTAGCTTATAATCACGTTAATCAATTATTGATTAGTGATTAATGATTAATGCCAATAATCATGATTTGATATTTTAATCATGATTAATTTAATATGATTGAAATTAATCAAATTAATTAATTGATTAAAAAATTAATGCCAACACTGCTTCAGCACGAATACAGGCTCGTCGGCATTGTCAGCATCTTTTTAATGCCTCGGCCACGAAATCGGACGCATCGGCGTTTTCGCTCTTTAGCGTCAAGACCGAACGGGAGAACAGGTGAGAACCACGTTCCAGTGTATTCTTTGTCGAACAAAAAAAAAACTACCTGTAAACACCTTTACTGCAGAAAGGAAAAGTTTTTTCCAACGCTATTCAAAATATCGCCGAGCTGCGCCACTCAAGCAGCAGAAGAGATCAATGCAACTCGCTACGCACGTTTTATCAAACGATTATTTTTATGCCTCGGCCACGGAATGCTCGCTCCTGTCGAAACGCTACAAGCGTACAGCTCCTTTCTCTCTCATACGCGTGCATTTGGAACAGTCTTTCACCCGTTCGACCTTGACACTATAAGCGGAAACGCCTATGCGTGCGATTTTCTGGCCGAGACATTAAAAAGATACAGGCGACGCCGACGAGCCTGTATTCGTGCTGAAGGCAAATAATTCGAACATTTGAATTTGTAAAATAATAACACCTTTTTTACGCTCATACTTTTCGTTCTATTTTTCAATTTATTTCCCCATTTGATTAACTACGCCAGGTTGAGATTCTTGCACTAATTTCAAATAAAAATTCTCAATTCTTTTTGCAGAAAAGTAGCCAATGTTGTGTGTACCTTTTTGAAATCCTAACTAAATGGCCCATTTTTTAAAATAACTTGCAGGTAGTACAGTATACCTTTTCTGTAATAAGAGTCAAAGTTTAGTGACAATTTTTTTTTCTAACCACAACTCAAACAAATTACCTTATTTTTATCAATGTCACAATTTTTTTCGATCGATTTGCGACTGCGATTATTGGTACGATTATTTAAGATCATAATATTAGCAAATAACCGCAAGAGAATTAGGAAATTTGTTGCCACAGTAACTAAAGATGCGGTAAAGGTTGTCGATTTTCTACTTTTTTGAAAAAAAAAGCCATTATCACTGAACAAAGTGATAGAGATTTGTTTTTAATATTTTTGCCAGAACGTACATAAACCACTCTTTCTTCTGGCGCCTGCTTGACGTTGAGTTTCGCAACACCCTGTATTTTGAAACGCTGTTGCAAGGTGCGTCATTATCGATAACGGCTGTATGCCATAAAACGTCCCTAAGAACAAGTAATTTTTATGTGGAATATAAAAATAAGATTGTTTTTACCAGCTGCATATTTTGCGTTTACAAATTCTGTGAAAGTAGGTTTAATATTTCAGCTCAGGAGCAATTCTGGTTCCATTAGGAAATTGGGACTCTTCCAGAATCGATAAGACAACGAAGAGTGATAAAATGTTCGTCATATTTCATAAATCAATAGTTCGAATTTCGTCCGATAAAAGTGGCTGTAAATGTTTCATGTGGCTAAAATATGACAAATATTTTCAGAACCTCTCTTACGAAATTTGTACACTTAGGTTACATGAGTTTTTTGAAAGCTGGGTAAGTTAAGTCACATGTTATTCTTATATGGAACAGAAACAAACCACAGCAATTATAAAAACACCCTTCATAACCTTAAGAATTTCTTGTGCACTGAATATTTATCTTCATTCAAGGATGATTTGCGGAAACATGGGCAAATATCAAAATAACCATCCGTTATTTATGCCAATGTCAGGTGCCTATTCCGGTTCGTAATGACAACCCACGCATTCGACCTGTCTTCTAGCAAAACTCCGCTAGTGAGACAAACACAATCAAGCCGGTAGCATCACAGTCTTGGTGATTTAAGTCAGATCTAAAGATATGATATCAAAATGTGCGTCAATTTTGCAAAATATCACGATTGTCGTTTTTGTAAAAGCACACCAGGAAACATATTTCGCGTTAAGTGGTTGCGAAAAAGTTGTAGAAAACTTTGGAAGCGATTCAGAACATGGCTCACATGCAGATCTTGCAAGTGGTAAGTCAGTTCAAGTCCATTGATTATTATGGGCATGTGCCAGCGTAATTAAATACGGTATATATGGTAGCATATCATTACTAACCAAGAATTAGAAACTTTTTTAAGTATCACTTCGGATAAAAAAGTTTGAAGGAAAAATCATAGCAACTGTCATCAAACAAAACGCTACTACAGATTGAATTTTGTTTATATTTTTCTATTAGATGTCCACAGAAAGTTGCTTCAGCTACATTTTCAATAATCATATAAACATGAAGTGTTCTTGCATTGAACGACAGTGACAGAAAACTACAGACACGTGCCGAGCCGCTAGCGCTGGTGCATTGCTTTTGTAGTGGTAGTTACTGTAAATCAATGTAGCAACAATCAATTAGCGGTATGTAATTACTATGGACTTTTAATTGGAAAACAAGTCCAAAAGAGGTATAATTACATGCGCGAAAGAGTAATAATGCAATAAATCAGACAATAAGGAAATTGCAATATTTACACAAAGATTTATTAATCAATGTGCCATTCTATGCGCCAGTATGAATAATGTTAACTCTTGAGAGGTAGTCACATGCCTCTCAAGAGTTAACTTATGTGTGGCTTGGCTTATGTAAGTATATTAGAAGGTTGCAGTGAAAGATTTTATTGCTAAATTTATAATACCCTTTGTATAGAAATCAAAGAATATGTATAAGTAACTAAGTATTTAATTTGATGATATAACTAGACATTTACCTGAATTAAGTAATGTTTAAGTTTATAACCTGGCTTACCATAGCTGACAACACTGTAATTTTCCAGCAATCAATCAAATCGACAAATACCAGGATCGTAAGCATAATTATGCCGCAACGCTATACGAATTCATGAATTGTTGTCCAGTGGAGAAGAAGGTAGCTCTAATGTTACGTTATCGACTATTGAAATTCCCTATAACAATAAAATAGACAGTTTCCAATAAAAATAGTCCATTGTGTTTTCTGATGGCGTGGGCTTTTCACGGCCAATTGGTCCATTGAAATTCACACAGTTCGCTAATTTTACCTATGACAGAATAAATTGTGACGTGTTCAATGTATTGCGTTGTAGTTCAATGAAATTATCACCATAGTGGGCGTTAGGAGTACCTTGCATTGTTGTTTACTTGGTATGTTAGATTTTTCTATTTCAGTATAAACTTAACCGTATTTTTGATACATTCGTGAAAGTATATTTTACCAATTTTGAATATTTGGAAAAGCAGAATATTAACATTGCTAAATGATTGCAAAAAAATGAATTTTTGTATACCAATTTGTCTACAAAATTAAAGAAAAGATATATACATTTGTTGCCTAGTTTCATTACGGTGAATTCTTAGTGATATGTTAAAAAGTTAGCAGAAACCAAAATTATTTAGGTTTCACGTATTTATTATAGAATTTTATCATAAGTGTAGTATTTGACTTAATATACATGTACCCGTATACATCCACAAACGTTTGAAACGCTTGAAAAAAAGACGAAGGAAATTTTTATTTCCATCAAAAAATATTCCCTACCTACCCTCGTTGGAAAACTCTGTTTTGAGAGTTTTGTGCTCGTTGCCCGACATAGAATGGGCGCATTCAGCCAGGCTACATGCTACTGTAGCGCTGCGAGCGCTAGCTACTACACTTGTCCACAACAACCGGCCACTGTAAAGAACTATGCGTAGCGGTGGTCATTCTTCACAGCAAAAAGTATCTCAACGTACCCATTCAGCCAATAGATATAGGTACCTATATAGATAGCCAGTACCGTATAATTTTAGTGGTCCATTTACATCGACGCGCATGGGTCTAATAGACACGCGCACTGTGTTATTTACTGGCGGCATAGTTTAATTAGTACAATAATACTGACGATATTTGAAAATGAAAACGCTTATAACATTTTCTATAGTTGCATGTGGCAGATCCGAGAAGCTGTATTAAGTTCATATAATAAATACAAAATAAAACTTACAAACCAATAATGCGATGTAAGTGGGTGTGTTCAGAAGAACAGCCCAGTCTCGGCTCTAACAAGATATCGCTTACAACTCTTCAAAACGCGATTTTATAGCCTTTAGGGATTTTGTATAACTGTAGTGGCAAAACTTGTTAGTATGCAGTTTCGCCACCACAGCGCACGAATATAACAACATATCCTCTATAATTAACATGTTCTGGTGTGATGCCTATAGTTCACGTCATTTGGTAGTTTTGCTTGGAGTTTTGAAAATTGGTGATTTTATAGATTTCGGTGTGCTCTTTCCGAATTTTGACTTTGATATCCCGTATCGCTCGCGCCGCCATATTGGTAAAATGGCATTTAAAAAACATTTTTTTAAATGAATAGTTTCAGCGTACTAGTGCCACAAAGTTTACTACAACATCCGTTTTGGTTAAAAAAAAAAACTCATTTCCACACCACCCCAGTAAGCCTAATCCAAGTTCATCGTCTTCAGTACCAATCAAAACGTCACAAATAGAAATTTCTTCCATATTATCCGCGATTGAATTATCAGTTTCATTGCAATTCTCTTTGTCCTCGATGTCATCATATGTTTGCTCTAGAACAGTCTCCGATTTTTTCCTGTTCAGTGCTATCTCATGATGGAACTTGCGAATTATTACAGTCTACCACTACAATTCCTACATATAACGGAGCACTTTAATCCAGCTTTTCTTTGCATTCACAATGCACACATTGTAACACTGTTTTCGGTGTTACAATTAGCAAATTGTAACACCGTTTTTAGTAACTTTTTTCTAAGATTGGTGACATTGATATCAAATGCATGTCAAACGAAAACACACATAACCACAAAAGTAAGCACAAACTGATTTTTTAGAATCGCACAAACTGCGAAGTATGTATATTTTTAAACATATTTAAACATGCGTGTTGCATCCTAGGTTTCGTACTACTAGTATATGATGGTATATAATAATGATCAATAATTACTTTTACACAGATATTTGAATTTAAGTGACAGATGACAGTGTTACCAACGGTTGCACCCATAAATACTCTTGATTGGAATTTTACCTAATATACTTCTAAATTTTTATAAAATTAATGACGCAAAGTAGAAAAAATAGTATATTACACTCGTTTTATAAGACATATTGGCGCATTCGTTCATTTGGGACACTCGTCGCTGGCGCTCCTCGTGCCCCAAACAACTCATGCGCCAATTTGACGTCTTATAAAACTTGTATAAAATATACTATTGTTGGTGTAGATGTATAATTTGCTTGTATCACTCGTACGCTGAAGCTATCCATTTTACCAAAAAAGGTTATTTCATAAATTATAGGAAAATTTCTCTTGTTTAATTTATTATATAACTGTTATTGTCATAAAATGGTTCGGAAAACAGATACATATTATCAAAAAAAAACTGTTTTTATGCGCCATTTTCCAATATAACTGTTGAGTCTGTAGTCTGCTCTAGCAGTTCAGCAAACATGATTAGTTAGCGCTGAGTCAGCACTTGTTCTTCTGAACACAACCATTTCTACATTCGGCTATGCGCAATGACTGTTCGCCCCAAACCAATGTATTCAATTCGGGGCATATATTTTCTGCGCATCCTATGTAATTGGTACTCCATATCGTATAGTTCAGTGGTTCAACCGGACATTTGCGCTAGATTGAAGCGACAGCATAAACGCGGTAGCGCTAACTAACAGCGTAAAGAGTGGCTGAATGCACCCAATGCGAAAATGATTTATTGCGCGCTGGTGCCCTATAATAACGCCCCATGATAAAAATCAGTGTAAATTTACCTGGTTTTCATTAATTTTACAAACATGAAATAATCACTTTTTGAGGTTATCAAATAGAAGATAATATTTCTTTATAAAACCACTCGTAGATTGTAGATTAGATGAAATCGTCAATTTAATCATTTGCATGTAAAGCGCATAACATATAAAACAATTTCTACGAAATGAACATCGATTTGCATGTGGGCTGTATGTACAATATCCAACGATAAAAGGAACAAACCGCATCCTGCTTTTGCGTGGCACTCGAATAATAATGACCCATACGTATGTTAAGTGCAATAAACTTTACAGACAGACGTTAGTAGGCAAACCTATCGCTCTTATCAATCAAACACAACACTGATACTATTCAATTGCAAGATTTTTTATTATGACAATATTATTTAAAAATAGAAAGTGAATCCATTCTCTTTAGAGATTAGATTTTTGTTAATATCATCACCGCTGGATGCTAATATCACAGCTTTCAGTTTATGGGCGGTTTCTCGAGTGTGTATCACACCCACCAGCCTGTGGGTCGGGTACTGCCTTATGTAGGGCAGGCCATTGTTTAAACCCAGAATTTTAAAGCCTTTCATTCGCCAAAACCTGTAATTATTGTATAACAGTTTGCTGTGATGAATTTTAATACGGTCTGGAACTTTTTCAACAGGGGCGCCGCGAGGTGTCCTAAAACTCTGTTAGGGGTGTCGCTTTTTTACGTCCACTGAATCGATTGCAATGATTTCTGGAAATTGTATGTGGGTATGTGGGTACGTATGTATGTGTGTATGTGTATGTCTGTGAACACGATAGCATCCAAACGGTACAACGGATCGGGATGAAGTTTGGTATACGCATTTTGAATTGCCAGGGGACGAACTGGATTGTTTTTGGCCACAATCTGACAACCGGGAGTGGCAAATGTTACATACATTTTCTTAGGGATTTATCCAATTTTGACCAAACTGATACCAACTCATTCTCCAGTTAATTTAAATATGTATGTAAATTTGCAGATCAGATCAGCAGAAAAGGAAGAAAATTAATAAATAAATCACATTCTACCCATTTTCTACAATTGCAATACTGTGTTTTGGTTACGTTTCCATGACATTGTAGGATTCTTGTTTGTAAAAAAATTATATGTTGCTCTAAATTTTCTACATTAAAGTACCCTTTTTGCTTTGTTTTATGCACCGTGCAAATTTAAATTAAATAAGAGGCACGTCAGTATTAATATAGTTTTGAAAAAAAAATGTTCAAGCAAACTGCTTAGAATCCGCACTGCAGTGATAACAGAACAAAATCGGTTTCAAAATCATTGTCGTATTGTTGAAATTTTAAAACCTCTTGAATGAATAAGATGATAAAAATGTACAGAGATATTGTAAACTGGATACATGTGAAATGAGTGAAATTGTTCAAATCCATTGCGTGTTACATGCATTACAAATGCAGCAATGTAAAAAACAAAGTAAAATAATTTTAAAACTTTGTTGAAATTATAAAATGAGCAGAGCGCAATTGTTATGTCATAAAATCTGAAAATACGTATCTGGTGGAAAAAATATTATCCGGAGGCTGAATAGTCAAACTGTTGTTCAACCATTCATATATTTGAAGGGTGTTCAAAAAGTGTGGCTTGAAATGAGTGTCATAAAAATTCCAATAAGTCTCTTACAGTTCGTGAGAATTAAAATTCCGCTACACGTAAAATATTATCATAAACGTATATGTTGAGGAATTTGATTCCATATGATAATACTTGTACCAGAGAAACTAGATAAAATAAGAAAAATTATATATACCGATATGTAATACCTTATTCAAGGTAAGAAATCACATAACTCTTTCATACAACAGTATAAAAAACATTTGTAACATTATAAGTATCAATAATTTTACGTATTTAGATACCGAATTTAATATAAGTAGAATCTAAATGGAAGAATTATGCGTATTGTGAAAATTTGTGAAAATCAGTTTGTCCTAATTTCGGTGATTTCGTGAAATCTATAATCACTATTCGAATAAAAGCATTCTCACGTTTCCCATACACACTATAATTTATTGCAATGTATATGCCGAGATAAGTTTTAATATCGCTATTTAGATATACAGCCTGCTTAACATCACTTATACATACATTGGAGAGTAATTATCACGGACATTTAGATTACAGATAGATCGTAAATTCTGTTCATTTTGCTAGCAGTCATTTAAATCACTTACCGAATAACTTACTATACTGTTATCTTATGGTTTTAGTCAAAATGAGATCGGTTTTTTTTTTATTTTGATGTCACAAATGTTTTGTCTGACCAATATAATTGTGTATTCCATACCTACTACCTACATAGTAGGCAGGAAATGTGTGACTAAAATATTTATGGTGCGATCTAGCCAAAAATAATCGCACACATTATGTAACTATCAGAGACGTAGGACAATATAAATAAAGAAAAAAATATGATGTAATTTTTACATCTACTGTAAAAACTAATGTACTTTTTGTACTAGACTTAAACTAAACTACTAAAAAAACTAAAAGTATGATGGTGCGTTTCTTCACCCTATGCATAAAGTCCTCAATAGCGACATGTCACATATGATGACTGTTGCTCACGTTTTGTTGGTTGCTCAACTAAATAATGTGATATACAAAATTGTGTTGATTATTATAATGTTGCAATATCGTAGATGGTACATTATTATATGCCCCGTGTACAACAAAGGTCTTGCAGGCCTTTGGGATACCTAAGGATACGGGTAGTCGAGCGACTTTTTCTAGCACGACTGTCGTGATGCGAGAAACGGCGACAGCAAAGAGACTACACGAACCACACCACCAAATGTATTGAAAAATTATTAATATTATTTTTGGGGAAATCGGCCTTTAACCACATAGTTAAATATATGGAACTTACTTAATTCTACAGAAATTCCAGAGAAAACAGAACATTATGGGAAGAAATAGCGGAATATTTACCAAAATACTATTTTTTCAAATTGCATCAACCCGATCGCTGGAAAAAGATATTCGCATTGCCAACCCAGCTCACTCAGGATCTCACTTTGTTAACTACAAGAACTTATATTCCAGTATATATCTTGGCGTCTACTAGCCGTATTCTGCTTTAGCACCGTTGGTGCTGGAGCATATAGAAAGTGCAGTGATTCTAATAAATTTAGGAATTATGGGCTTGGCAAAAGAATTGCTACAAACTAAATGAACATTCACTTCCATGAAAATTAGCCAAATGATATATCTGGTACATCCAAGTCTTTGCATTATCCAATATCATTATGAGGCCATACCTAAGCGCTAAGCCGAAACCCTGGTAATAAAAAACTTACAGTTCATTAAACATTGAGCAGAGCTAAAAGAATGGTAGGATGTGCCTTTGGTATATTAGCCAATACATAGACAATTTTCCATAAACGCTTCCATAGGTGCAGTCACAAACTTGTTATGTTTCACATAATTATGCCCGAAGAAGACATCTACACCTTAAAGGTACATTGGATGAATGCTAACTTAATAACGTCATTAAAAATCATTAAAAGTCATAAATGTTGTGCACATTTCATGATCCTGGAGATTAAAGACAACCACTCAAAGCATATCTTTACAGCTATATAAAGATGTTCCAAAACTGTACCAAGAATCAAGGAACTAGCGACTGAAGACTCTGAAGAGAGGACAGAGCAACATGTCGCGCACTTTATAAATAAACACTCCCGTGTTCCGTTCTTCGATACGATACGCAGAAATTTCACTTTTCTTACGTTGGGCAAGCTGTGCACAGTTGCTGCACTACCTACCTACATGCTGGTTACCATTCGTGCCGGTACCGTCTGCTGCTTTTTGTACGGGTGTCGGTATTTTTGTCAAAGTGACGTGCCCTGTGATAAAAAGTGAGGTTTTCTTCTTAGAAACAAATACCGGGATGGATAATTGATAAGTTATGGTTATGTGTTTGTTGGTATTAAACAGGAAGTAGTGAGTATTTCGGTATCTTTGTGACATTTGGGTGGAAATTCTTGCTTTATAGACGTGTTATCTGACATAGCGACGTTTTCAAAATAAAGTTATATAGTATATATCAAATATATACCATTCGATAAAATATATACTGTATATTTAAGGTGGTCCAAATTTTAAAGTTACCTTTTTTGTGATGTTACTGGTCCAAAAAAATTAAAATCCCCGGACGACCAGAAAAAGAGCACGAGCACTTCTCATGCGATTACCAGTAAAAAAATAAGATGCTGTGTTTATCCTAATTTAATGTACATAAGCCTTTATTGCGTCTAATATTGCAATATGTCATTTTTTACATAAAACAATATCATTTGATTGCAATTTTTTAAATTCTAAAGATCTGCAGCACGTCTTTCCTGTATTTGAATGAACTGTGCACATGCTGAAGAAAATAAATCTAAAGTGTAAGCTATGGTCTATCCTAATACACAGAGGGAAAAATTTATTCGATACAACACGAATATCTTTGAGTGAAGAATATTACTTGTTTTTATATCCCCAGAAAGATCATTTGGTTGGTTCAAGTAAAATACAAAATTCTCAGAGTAAGAATATGATTTTCTTGATGTTCCAAGTATTACGTTTTCTTGTTTTAAGTATGAAGAAACTGCTTGAGAGGAATTACGTCTGTTTTAAGCGATACGTACGTATACTTTTGGGTCAAGAAATTGTTTGTTCGTTGAAGCATGTATATTTTTCACCCAACAAAATATTGTTGTTAATATAAAACGAACTTCTTACGCTTTTTATATGTAGAAGAATAACATTTTCTTCGTCAGAGCAAAATATATTCAACATAAACATACTAAACTCTTAAACCGGAAGAACGTTGAAGTAACTACGTTAAAGTTAAGAAACCAATAATACGACGTACAAAAATAATAACAAATTAATACTGCCCGAACATGCCTACCTCCAGAAGTGTATATCACGTGTATAACATAACATATTTAAGGAATAATATAACTACTATTCAAAAATAAATGTTGTTTCATTTTATCAAAATTAAGTTGTTACTAACAAAACAATCAAACACAATGAATAGATGCTACTTGTTGTAACAAACTTGGAAAACGGTTAGAGTAGAAAACTTTTTGAGTTCCAAAGTCGAAAGGCACATCTGTCCACGTCTTGTTAATAATATGCCAAATATCAATACTAAAAAAATATTTTGGACGTAAATTCTTTTCTTTGTTGGCAAGCATTTCAAAGACGCTGTAAAATGTTTTCAGTAGTTTTGTATACACTGTTGAAGTAACACGATGGTCATGTTTTCAGATAATAAATTCCAGGTCAATGACATTACATACAAAAAAACAAAAATTTGGAATGTATTTGTAACCACCAATATAACGTCGATATAATATTTTTCTGCTTATCTGAGGAAGCTTATATTTTTAATTGCATCTGATAGAATTTTATTATATTCAGTTTTTAATACAAAGTTAGGGCTTTCTGACAGAGCTAAAAGTTAGTATCTTTTGTCGGAAACCTTAATATTAGTTACATATTAATATATTTATTTAAGATATTATTTTTGTATCCAATATGAATATTTCTTTCTCACGGTTCTGATCTGTTATTCCGTCCCCATGTAATCAAAGTACGTGTAATGAAAAGAATACGTCATGCCTTGCCAGTCTTATGGATTTCGCTGGCAATATTGAATGTCACGATGTTTTATTTTTTTTTATATTCTTTGGAAAATTTACCTTGTAAATGATAATTAAAAAGAAATATTTTCGTACAACGATAAAAAAAAAGTTATTTTGTCCGAATTTTGGAAGCTCTCTTATTTCGCAAGTGCACAACCATTATCATAAGCCTGACAAAATATTCATTCTCAAACGAAATCAATAAGACACCTGCTTCTTTGTTCCCTCACCAGTTTATTCTCTTATGTCAGGCAATAAACGATTTTTAAGCACTTTATGCAAGATTTTTAATGCATTCTAACCGAGTGCGCAACACTTTCGCAATTAAATAAGTCATTACGTTGTATATTTTTGTGGCGTTCGGTTTATCTTGCCGTTCTGTCCTGTCTGTTCGTGATTGCACAATGTTTATGGTAATTCTCGCCTACTGTAGATATATGTATAGGTATCTCGCGGATCACGGCCGATCGCTACTCGCTTGTTTCTTAACTTAATGAGTATATTTTCGCAGCGAGAAAAGGTGACGGATTTTTAACGCTTTATTTATATGGTAAAGCACGACTTTTTGCCATAGGGATATTGTGAGGCAATCATGTTCACTTCCCTGACAGCAGAGATTTTATTGTAATGGAAAGGAACATACATAATATTATACACAGAGAGAACTCTATTCTTGGATATCAAGAAAACTTATTCTTGCGTATGTAGCATGAAGAGGATTTTTTTTGTATACAAATAATATTTTATTCCAATAAGAATTTCAATAGAATTGTTTCAACGGTTAGTTATTTTTACGATTTAAGAATTCAGTATGTTTATGTCAAGTTATTCTTCAATAAAAAGTAGACGTTCGTCTTAAAACAACAAAAATATATCTGCTTTAACGAAAAAATAGTTTCTTGAGTCAAGATTCTTACTCTGCGAGATACACAGAAAGTTGTGCAATTACTTTACAGATGGCGTTAACAGTTTCTCGCGTCTTTTGCTACATATTACCGCTATATAAGTTTGGCGATATTGATGCCCGTTTGCACCGTTTGTGTTAAGAAAGGCTTAAGTATGAGATTGTACTTATGTCATCGATTTTGTTTGCACCGTCACATACATATCCATTACCTAACTACAGTTAAGAACGACCTAACTTAAGCCTAGAAAATCGACGGCTTAAAGCCAGCGTAAATATAAGCTTAGTTGCGATTGGTTGATTGTGGTATAGACACACATTGCACATGAAATGTCGTTTTAAGAAATGTCAAGACAGTACCTATATGTGTCAATTTATCATGTTATCAAGCGATTTTAGGAGTTTGTAATGTAAAATTACAGTTTTATTGTGTATTAGAAATAATGGTTTAATTTTGATCATAAATTCTTTTTTTGTGCCGTAATTTTTGTAGTTATGAAAGTAATTCACATTTGCCGCCACATTAACCTATTGAAAGTTTTGACAAGTGACGCAATACTGTTGATTTTAGAACCAAGTATTTCCAAATATAACTAGAACTTTACAGTGTTGCCAACGTCAGAAACCCTTAAGTAATGCTTAAGTTAGGAAAGGCTGACATGCGAACGGTGCAAATGATGCCTGACTTAAGTTAGGCATAAAGATAAGCTGTTCTTAAATTTAAGCCATTCTTAATAAATACGGTGCAAACGGGCATGAGTGTTCGTATATTGTTTGTTTACATTAGATCTATGCATAAGTGTTTTATTTCATGGGTGATTTACAAGGATTGTGAGGAAAACCAGGATTGTAGTGGAATAGCCTACACTGAGACAACTCTATTCTTGGATATCAAGAAAAAATGTTCTTGCGTATATAGTGTAGCATGAAGAAGATATTTTTGCTATCCAAATAATATTTTATTGTAATAAGAATTTCCATATATGTAGTTATTTCGACGGCTAGTTATTCTTCCGGTTTAAGAGTTTAGTATGTTTATGTTGAGTATATTTTGCTCTGACGAAGAAAATGTTATTCTTCCACATATAAAAAGAGTAAGACGTTCGTTGTACAACAACAATATTTTGTTGGGTAAAAAATATACATTCTTCAACGAACAAACAGTTTCTTGACCCAAAAGTATACGTACGTATTGCTTAAAACAGACGTAATTCCTTTCAAGCAGTTCCTTCATACTTAAAACAAGAAAACGTAATACTTGGAACATCAAGAAAATCATATTCTTACTCTCAGAATTTTATATTTTACTTGAACCAACCAAATGATCTTTCTGCGGATATAGAAACAAGTGATATTCTTCACTCAAAGATATTCGTGTTGTATCGAATATATTTTTCCCTCCTATTCCTTATACTTTTTGTATTCCTTATCATTTTTGTTCCTGAAGATTTTCTTTTGAAATATTGAACAATCAAAAGTCCCCATATATTTTCAGTTTATAATATAATTACACGACAAATATTTTAATTAATACTCTTAAATATAATTTTTTTGTTACAATATGTCCTTGATAGTAAACATTGGTTCATGATATACTTCCCTCATTATATGGGTAAAAATAGTTCGCCTACTATGAAGACAATACTACACTAGAATTCTTAAGGAGTACACACATACAAGGATAATCGTTTCTTTGTCGATCTGCTGACGTTTAAAATGACGCCTAAACTTAAGAACAACAGATACAATGTAGGGATGTATTTGCATACGTCGAGCTTTGGGCGTGATACATTTGATTTACAAATTAGTTCCAGAATGCGCCGAGATTGAAACAAATGAACACCGACGATCCTCGGTTGTCTTTTGACAGTTTATTGACCCAATCTCTTCAACTTAATTATCTAGTCATTTGTTAAGCGTGCAGGCTAATAAGTGTATATGAATATTTTGTTATGATTTATTTATAATATAATTTTTGTATTTAATCGTCAAAACTGATTCATGATCTTTGTTTGGGTCAATGATTCACCGCGTTCGCTCTTTTGTAGTATATTTTGAGGAGGTGTTTGTTCATTTATACAACGACCAAATAAGTAAGAAGGTCCTTCTAAACGTCTTGTTTCATTGTCACTTCAGCAAGATGTACGATATAGTTGTATTTTCGTCCACCATTACTCGTTGCAATACAAACCCGGTAGAATTCTAAAATTAGAGTAACAACGTAATTAAATTTGCCAAATTTCCTTTAAATTTTTAGACCATAAAAAGGAATTTCGCTTGTCACGAATGACCTAGTAACGAATACTTACGAACAATTGTGCCTAGATATCTACTTCACTTTCGCTTGCCTGGCCCACTTTTTATAATAATCATCGGATAAAAGATAATCCGCATAAATTGATTTGTTTGGCATATTTCCTCTTAAACAGTCTTTGTGATATTTCTGAGGTTGTTTACGCGCTTTTTTTGCGCGCTTTTTCTTTGTGACAATCGCTGTGTGTAAGATATTTAACTATTTCTCTAGTGTCTAGTAGTACAAAACACACTAGAACTGATTAATTATTTATTGAACATTATTTTTTAGTTAAATTTCAATATTTACCTATACAATTTTCATTATTACGCTGCCGCCTAAAGGTTTCTCCTATGACATAATCTAGATGCCATATACGAACATGTGTGGGTTGGAATTTATTGAAAATAGGCTTATACCAGCCGTTTTCCATATCCCGTAAAAAAAATGAGTTAACTATGTTTGAAATGTATTAATATTTTTGGTTTTGTTTATACGTGTTACTTCTTGGATTTGGTTTTATCCTTGTAACTTAATCCAGTAACTAATCCTATCACAGTAACGAACTTATAGCAAAAACTAGTAGAACTAGTAGAAAACTTATAGCAAAAACATCCTTGCAAAAATTTGAAAAGAATGTGGTTATTATATTATAATTGGTTGCGCTGATTACGAATCTGCACGTTGCTAAAAACTTCTTTTTGGGGAAAAGCTATTAGTTACAGTTAAAGGGATGGTTTTCTATTAAATAACATGAAAACAAGTTGATTATTTTCAATAATAATAATAATAATAAAGAATTTTGTACATTAAAGAAAAAGCGTTATAAGCAAACATAATTTACATTGGTGATTATTTTGTTATGTTTTGTATATCTTATGTTATTGTCGACAACAACTTAAAGTACTTACAAAAATCAAATACCTACTAAGTGTTATATCGTTGTCGATGTCGTTGTCGACAAACGCATAGCTCAAGTGTTATTGTAGAAAGCATAAAATGTTTAAAAAATTTTCCTCAATCTGTCTTTTATCAAAATTCAGTTTAAAATTTTGCCACTTTGTTTTGTTGTATGGGCACCGTCAACTTTTTTGGAAAGAAGGCAAATACTCTAAAAGCCAGACAAAGCTGTAGCTATAGTATTTCGACTTCTAACCCAATAATTAATTATTCATTCAGACAAAGGAAAAACTTTGCTCGATAAAATCTAAACGAAATTTAACGCAAATTTGCATAATTAACCAATTAGCACAAAACCCTCAAATTATGAATAATTGATCAACAGTCATGCAATTCAACAAACCATTAAAATAATCACACCTCCATAATCACCACAAATGATCAATTATCTTGAAAATCATCAATTTCCGTTATCTCTTAATCGCCCTCCTTCCATAAAGCCCAACCCCACCACGACAATTTCACTCAATACCAAAACATCGTTAACTTTAATTTAGTCTGAAACAATCACTCACGTAGGTTAGATGACTCAGAACAACAAACTGTGGTTTATGAAGCTTGAATTTCCATTCGTGTCGTGTGTATGTATTTAAATAAAAACGGTGTGTTTCAAAGTGAAGGTTTGCAGTGTACATCTCGTCAATTGAGATGTGATCATGTTGGAATTTATGAAAAAAGCTACCATGATCGGGGGACCAACAACTTATACAGCACAGTACATAAAATTAAGGAAGAATGAAGGAAATAATAAAGCCAAACCGAGCTTGAGTATCAACATAAGGCCTAGGAGTTTGTTATGTGCCGGATATTCAGAGGATACAATACACAGGAGTTACCATAATCAGAGCAACACTTGGAAGTTTCACAGACCGCGACCAAAATCTATAAGGTATTTGGTTATTTTCTTCTTCCGAGATAACGTGGCGATACATTTCCTAGAAGAAATGATGGTGTATGAATTTTAATTTAGACGATAGAACGTAGACGGTTAGTCATGTTGCAAATTCCGCTTCATGGCGTCGATAACTAGAAAATTTAGCAAAGAAATTTCGCGAATTAGTGGAACTGTATGAGGACGTTTTATTTCGGCGAAATTGATTGGGTTATCAGCGAGAGTTTTATTTTTAATTCGTGGTAATGGAGCAGCAGTAATCACTTCACACGAATAATGTATTTTTGTTGGATCAAAAATAACTTGGATATAAACCCCAGTTGATAGTGAGGAACGCATACATTTATCTGTCATTAGTGTCATTAGCATTAAATACCCATATACAGTTAAGTTATGCAGCTGAATATACAGTAGGGTGGCAAATACAAATTTTTCGATAAAGCTGGCCAAATTGTACTGAAAAAAAAAATCGAGATTTCAGCGGAAATGCGTGTTTTGGGGTCCCCTGGACCGATTGCAATAATTTCTGAAAAATGTATTTATGTATGTATGTATGTGTGTATGGCCGTGAACACGATTACGCCCAAACGGAACAATGGATCGGGTTGAAATTTGGTATACATATATGTAGAATTACCGAGGAACGAACTGGATTGTTTTTGGTGACAATCTGACAACCGGAAGTGGCAACTGTTGTGGGATGAACGGTTTAGGATCTATAATCGTTTATAAAAGCCAGTTGACATAATCCACAACCTTCGTCGCTGTGTTGCAAACTGTCACATTTTGACAAACGTCAGTGTCACTTCACAAAATTGAATAATTGTGTTTTTCTACTTTGCATTCACAATGCACACATTGTAACACTGTTTTCGGTGTTACAATTAGCAAATTGTAACACCGTTTTTAGTAACTTTTTTCTAAGATTGGTGACATTGATATCAAATGCATGTCAAACGAAAATACACATAACCACAAAAGTAAGCACAAACTGATTTTTTAGAATCGCACAAACTGCGAAGTATGTATATTTTTATACATATTTAAACATGCGTGTTGCATCCTAGGTTTCGTACTACTAGTATATGATGGTATATAATTTTTCACAGATATTTGAATTTAAGTGACAGATGACAGTTTTACCAACGGTTGCACCCATAAATACTCTAGATTGGAATTTTACCTAATATATTTCTAATTTTTTTTAAAATTAATGACGCAAAGTAGAAAAAATAGTATATTACACTCGTTTTATAAGACATATTGGCGCATTCATTCATTTGGGGCACTCGTCGCTGGCGCTCCTCGTGCCCAAACAATTCATGCGCCAATTTGACGTCTTATAAAACTTGTATAATAATATACTATTAGACACTTCATTGTGCAAAACATATAGACGGAAAGTTGGGTGAGGGCCACCCCAGATATTTTTCTATGGTTTTATTCATAAGTTATATTCAGGACGGATACTTGAATTTAAACCAACCCTCTGTGCTGTCATAAAGAATATGACAAAACTGAAACTTGAATAGTCTTTAGTTTATTACTACGATTGTAAGAGCTTGTAGATTTATTATTATTATTATTATTATTATTATTTATTCATAGAAACTAAAGTTCTTCTAAAGTATCATTGTTGTACTACATTTCTTTTTATTTTTTTTGTTTGTTTTTAACTTAATTGGCTATCTTGTACAAATTGTGTCACGCATTGTCACACGCGGAGGTGTTTTGATAAAATTCTCAATTTCGATACAATATTGCATAGCACTGTTAGTGTGAACTTAAATGATATTAATTCAAAGGCCTTGAATTATTTTGATCCTCAATCCAACAATAATTTTGATCAAAAATGTCATCACCATTCAACCAGGTGTAAAATGTAACCCAAGAGAATAGTTTGAGGAGCGTAAAATCTATAAATAATATCTCATATAGAGCGGCATCTCAAATGTCTGCATTTAGACGAAGCTCAGCTGTTCCAAAAGGACCAATCTCACTTAGCGCACTCTAGCAGGAATATTTAGAAGTATCGTATTGCAGATGAGCATTTATAGTTTGTTATTATTGGACATTCGCCACACTAAAAACTCAAATTGGTCGGGTCATAAAACTCGAGTAAAGGCATCTTATTGCTGTTTACATGATGCGTTCAAACATATTCGCAATAATTCTCTTTAATGAGGTTATAAGTGATGACTGACGAAAGACCTGAATGATTTTAGGATATTACCTACAAGTGTTGCTTGTAAAAAGGAATATATAGTTACTTTAAAGCCGTTTGTTGGACATAGATAAACACAAGGTGCAACACGAAACTTGGCATTGACAATGCTAGGTGTATTTGACGTAAGGCAAATATTTACACTTGAAATAGATAGGTAGTCGACGTATTTTTGCAATCCTAAAGTATCCATAGAACATTTAGGTCAATATCTGCTCCTAAAAACCCAAATTTATATACAACTTGTGCTAAATAAGTAATCTTTAGTAGTCCATGGTCAGTAAAATGGTTTTATCTACTACAAACTACAAACATTGCATCCATCAACGATAATTTGTACCGCATTATTCAATTTGGGAGCAATTTGCACAGGGTGCAGGTAATATAATGAGTAATCTGAGTAACTTTTGTTTAATTTTCACTTTACAAAGAATGATCTAAAACTCATAGAAAGAGGCATTTTTACGATAGAAGTCATGTTAATTCATGTTTAGTAATTACTTTTTCATTATTTGCATAAATAATTACATGTTTCAAATTAATACCTGCCAATTATTCAAAATATCGGATATGAAATGTGTAAATGATTCAAATAAGACACAGTCATCGAGAATGGTCACTGCAGTTTTATTGTTTCATTGGCACTTGAACTATCTTGTTTTTGACAATTGATTTTTGGCTCTCATGTCAAGGTCAAAATCGTTTAAAATCTCGTCTTAATGTGATTTAGCTTGGTATTGACCAAGGTATTGACAATGAATGATAAATTATTTGAAAAACAAGCACATGGTATATTATCTGTGTCATTGTGTCATGCAAGACAGGGCCTTTAACTTTTCTAATTATATTAACATTAGATCTGATTACGTCTTTAATAAGAGGTTAACAATGCAAAATCTGCATTTCGTGTGATTAACATCATAATTAATTATACGTCAGTAATAAATTATTTTACGTTGCTACAACAAAACTGAACAATAATCGTCATACATTTATAGTGACGTCAATACCACGCCAGACAGATTGAAATACATATTAGGAGAGTGGCTAGGGCTAGACGACAGGCTATCAAAAAGCAGACATGCTGGCGCTGGACTTCAGGCTCCACATCGTAAGGTGCACAAATTTGGAAGCCTGTACCTACGCCTATTTGCAAAAGTCATCTTGGAATGCTGAATTTTACAACATGCCTACATAGACCTAGATGTGTGTCAATGACATTGAAGATGTTACGAATACTTAAATATGTGTGGGTTTGTCTGTCGATGACTGGTGATTTCTTGCACCATATTGCACTAAATATAATGCCTACTGGTATTTGAACCATATAGATGACACATAAAATTAGGATGTACAGATGGAAAGATCTTTACATCTTTAACCAATCAACATGCAGTTGTACAAACAAAGTCGTCGTCAAATAAACCATAAATAAAATATTTTAGAAGAAGTTGCGAAAGTGTGCGTCTTATCAAAGTGTCAACATTATTACTACAGGCTATAATCTGATTTTATATATTTATTTACTTGTAATTAACACGTTGAGTGCCGTGTGAGGGAGCATATGCCTCACAGTCAATTTTTGTTGACCACATTACGGCACTCAACGTGTTTTAAATGCAATCGTCAGTAATGTAATGGTGAATGATCTGTTCAATAAAAAAACTAAACCATAAAAACAAGTTTATTGTCATAAATAAACTTTGACTTGGAACAGATGAATATATACTTGAAATCTATTTTATGTTTAATTTTTTATTAATATATAATTTTTCAAATTCAGGTTGGAACTTATTAGTGAGGTGTACTGTTCCGTTTTTTACTTTTCGACTAATACCCTAGTAGGGAAGTATAGTAATCGACAGAAAATGACATTTTGAGATTTCCGCGGAAATACGCGTTTTGAGGTCCCCTGAATCGATTGCGATGATTTCTGGAAAATGTATGTGTGTATCTGTGTATGTCTGTGAACTCGATAGCGTCCAAACGGTACAACGGATTGGACTGAAATTTAGCATAGGTACGTATTTAGAACTACCGGGGTACGAACTGAATTGTTTTTGGTAACAATCTGACAACCGGAAGGGGCAAATGTGTCATACATTTTCTTAAGAATTTATCCGATTTTGACCAAACTGATACCAGCTCATCCTGCGGTGACTTAAAAATGTATACAAATTTACAGATCAGTGGGATGAACGGCTTAGGTGCTATAAGTGTTTATAGAAGCAGTTTGTATATTATTCCCAGCCTTCATCGGTGTATTCGGTATTCCGAATTGTCCAAAGGCTTCACAAAATTGAATAATTGCAAAAGTGTTCATACAATTCATTGTGCCAACGATGTAGTCGGAAATTTGGGTGAGGTCCACCCCATATATTTTACAACAGACACTATCCAACTCTACAAGAGTACATTAAGCAATAGATTAACTATGCGTTACCCGTGAATATTATTGTCATTAACTAAAGCGCGGAATAATCTTTTGGCATACATTTTTTCGGGTTTTAATGGAAAGATTCCTTAATTTTATTAGTTAAAATCAACTGTAACATAAAGCTGAATAAATATAGAATTTCAATGTTTTGGTCAAAAATAAATAATTTTAAGAAATTGGCTTATGAAGAAAAAATGATGCAGAATTCTACAAAGTGCATTGGTGCGGCCGCACCATAAAGCTGCCCTTTAACATCAAAATGCATGGCTAATTCGACGCCTTTCATTATTTATTAATACTGGTTGCAGTTAAATTATAGATCAAATGTTATTACATATATTTTCATTTTTTAAAATCCAATACGGCTCTAACTAAGTACCTCTTTAACATGTATGTACTCGTATCGTCATTTAAGCGATACTCATTTTTAAATTTGCCATATACATATACCCGATTAGCATATGAAGGAACAGATTTATGCAAATTGCCGGTATGTATGTAACGGGCACAAAATTATGGCTGTTGCCTTCTGTATTGCAGAAAAAAGTTTAGAAGCGTTTCCCATACGCTTCTAAACTTATTTTTATGGCAAACTATTTTTTATTTTTATAGAAAACTATAAATATATTACATTTATTTTAATTTCTATGTTAAAATGAACTAATAAATATCTTACAATATAAACCTGTAATGACATATTGTTGATGAAGTGAGCCTAACTAAGTAGCCTTAAGGCTACACTGGGCTAAACATGTAACTATGTGTATTTGTTTATTTTTTTCTGAAAAGAAAATCAGGTGTGGATACCTATTACACCATCTCATTAAAAATAACTATTATATAAAAATTATATTAAAAATAACTATTATTTAAAAATTATATTAAAAATAACTATTCTATAGGCAATATGCAGAAAAATGTACCGTGTACTTATGTACTTGACCGTGAAAAGCAATTTCGTTCAACTTCTACCTGTGCAAACTATAAAATAATCGCGTATCCCCGACATGTAGATAAGAATAGATGTCCTTGGTTTTAAAACAGATGCCGTTTTAATATAAAGTAATGCAAACAGTGTAATCTATGAACTCTACGAGTCAAGAATAGTCTACATTGATGCGCGGATTATTTTATATATCAGCTGATGGTTTTTATGTGTAATGTGTTTAGTTTAGCTGTCGATCGTTACTGTGTCAGCGTTTCCATATATTATTTTATTAACTTTGTCAATTATTAACTATTTTGTTACTTATCTTAACTTCTGCCGACAGACTTAGTTTGAGTGAAGGATTTTAGACTTTGATGTGAGTGTTTTGAGTGAATATATTATGGTTATTTGTGTACTAAGGATCAATTCTTCAAGGTTATAAATACATGCAAATTCTGTCAAATAGATAAAAATGATGTGCAACACCCATTTGTGAAAGAAAATCTTTTGGTAGGTATGCACTGTGTTAGGTCTCTTCTGTGTTCTTTGTCTGACGTTTCTTTGGAAAAAATCGGTTTATTCGTTATTTAATTTGTAAATAATGCCTGCTGTATATTTTTTATTCTCTACGATTGCAATATACATCATTACATTACAAGGTACATCTGCTGAACAAAATTGCTTTTTTAAACTATTACACCATTTTATTGGTGAGATATTCGACAGTTCTCAGCATCTTATAATGCCTGTAGCGAGTACATTAGTAGTTCCAACACCTGTTTCCCATGAGCTTTTGCGTAGGATGGGAATTCTGTCATATATTAGTTAGTTGTTGTTATTAAGTCTGTCGGCCGTTTCTTTATTGGCTAATCAAGGATAAAATCCGATAATTTATTGAGAAAGTCGTTTTAGAAATTAGACAAAATTACGCACTTAATCGAGTACGTATATAGATTACAATATACGGAGATTCCATTAAACACGATACATAACACTGGAGCGGCCTATGTTCTATTTTCTAATGGACGAACACGTTTCAGTTGAGTAGAAAACTGTCATATAGGCAACCAAGGCGGCGCGTTAGTCTTCAAATAAGATGAGTACGTCCAGACGAGAGATTTTTTGGAGCGCGACAGTCGTGTTGCTAGTAACGGCGATAGGCCCCTTCGCGCGGGATTAGGCCTTTGCTTGTGCAACGTCGAAGACGGAACACAGTCAGACGATACTAGACATTTATTTTTAATTTTTTTTTTTTCAGAATATACTAATAAAAACTTAGATATTATTCAATATAGAAAGTGCGACGATTGTAAAAAAATGGGAATTAAGTACCTTCGAAAATGCTTTGTATGAATGCCCACTTTATAACGTTGTCCAACAATGACAAGGAGCTAATGGTATATATGAACTAAGCCTCCTCACTACAACCTGGAACGACAGAACAGTCGCCCGACGACAAAAATCGGTGGCATTGGTAGCAGAAAGTAGAGCGAGGCGTGATAATAAGTAGCTCGTCTGTGCACTTGCATTTAAAGCTGTTAGTTTCATTTTTTGGCGTCACGTGTGTCGAACCACAAAAGTCACTCCTTTTAGTCTAAGATCCCGATCTAGATCGATCTTCCCTCATCCTTTTTCCTAATCAAATCTATATTTCATACAATGTAAGGTATAAATGAACACAATGTCCTAGGGTTGCCGCCCTATATCCTGGCAATGTTATTTTTAATTAAACATTATTTAAGGTAAATTGGTACTAGTAATTTACCCTCATCATTTTTCCTAATCAATTGTATACCAAAATGTAGGTTGCTTTGTTGCGAACATCGTGGTGTAGGGTTGCCTTTGCAAAAGTTGGCATATCTTAGGGTTGTCGCGATTTTAAATATGAATAGTTGAGTAAAAGGGTACGTTCACATGCCAAGCGCCTAGCGCGCGATTACACTGTCGGTGGCTGTGCTATCGCGTACTAGTACGACAGACAATGAAGCAGAATAGCAGTTACCTTCGTACTTACCAGTTACCAATCTTAGTTTGGCGTTTTTTTGTAAGTCTTTGGCTCTCGATTGGTACCAAATTTTTCAAGAAAAAGAATGACCGGAACTATTAAAAAAATATCTTAAATAATATTTAATTAAAAATAGACTTGCCAGGATATAGGGCGGCAACCCTAGGACATTGTGTTCATTTATACATTATATTGTATAAAAAATAGATTTGTTAGAAAAAAGGATGAGGGAAGGTCGATCTAGGTCCGGATCTTGTACTATTTGATCGTACCCTAATGTTTAATAACATATTAGGTATACTTATGTAGTGAAAATACGAATACACTGCACGTTGTCACCAGATTATTATTTAAATTATATGCACGCCTGAACAACTCCGCACATGTATTGACATCGATTTATCGTTCTAAGGCCAACATAATAATTTTTTGTTGGTTGTAAAAAAAGAATGCAATTAGCTTTATTCTATAAACAGATACAAATTTGCATTGCGTGCCTGCGACCATTCTAAAAATAACTAAGTGTGTTATTTACACCTTGGTTCTATCTTTATTCCACCGCGTTCAAGAAATCACGATCAGCGCAGAATCCATAGAAAATTTAAAAAACATTCCAACGCCCCCGGCCCTATACATTATGAGAAAACCAATACAGTACCGTTTAGATTTGATAAATTCCAATTAGCGTCAATAAATCAGCATTGCCGTAGACCGAGAGTTCTACTCTATCCTTTTACCTCATGCTTTGGGTCAGGATACGTGCATACTTTATTTATAAACAAACTGAGCAACCTTCACTTATAGAGCTAATGTTATTGTTCCTTATTACTCAATAATGCCGCATACTGGAGATCGTGATTACCCGTCAGGTGTAATGTTAATATACTGCGATATAACTACAAATCGAATTTGTGTAATGATGTCATCTCTCTTGTACCCACCCAGTATTGCTACAGTACTACGGAATTGTTGCATGAGCTGACCAAGCCTCCTCATACTACATATACTAATTTGAAAATAATCTAAAAGTAATAAATAGACCATTGAAATGTGTATAATCTTATATGCATTTTTACCCTCCGACTAGTACCCTAGAAGGAAAGTTTGTAATCGATGGAAAAAATTGAGATTTCTGCGGAAATAGCCGTTTTGGGGCTATTAAATCGATTGCAATGATTTCTGGAAAATGTATGTATGTCTGTATGTGTGTATGTATGTGTGTATGTCCGTGAACACGATAGCGCCCAGACGGAACAACGGATCGGGCTGAAATTTAGTATACATATTTAGAATTACCGGGGGACGCACTGGATTGTTTTTGGTGACAATCTGACAACCGGAAGTGGTAAATGTTACATACATTTTCTTAGGGATTCATCCAATTTTGACCAAACCATCTCATCCTGCAGTAATTTTAAATAAGTATACAAATTTACAGATCAATGGGGTTGGTGGTTTGGAGAGAACTGACGACATCATACCGCGTTAGGCCACACGTTATTGTTTGAGTATTATCGCCCCGCCCGGGATTGAAGAATAAATAAACAAGCAGTAGAGAAATAAATCTTGTAGGAAAACACACGGAGACGTGACAGTATATTATAGTTATTTGTATCGACAGGTGCCTTGTATGTATTGTTATAATCCCGACATAGTATTATTATTATCTCACGGACATTCGTTTTTGGTGTTTCACCCTCTATATTATGTGCATTTAGAGAGTTTATAATTGTATAAACAGTGTGTCAATGTAGTCGGAAAGTTGGGTGGGTTATTTTCGGATAGTGATTTAAAATGTTATTTTTTTAATCACCTTCTTAGATATTTGTAGAAATTTTGTACAATACTCGCGATTTTTAATGCGTGTCTTGTTGGCAGATTTTGCAAAATTGTTTGTTTTTGGTCCGCCAATAATTTTTTACCCAGTAAATATCAAATATCATGCAATACATAACACGAGTAAGTAAATTAACTTTTATTGACATATTCTTGATTACGGGTAGCAAGATCAATACTGAGAACAGCTTTTTATGATTTCGTTTCATTTTCCTCGTGTTTAGGCGTATACCATACAAATACTTTGACAGCTAATAAATTAGTGTTTTAAGTAAGTACGTCACTCTAAACCGTTCATCACACTGATCTGTAAACTGGTATACGTATTTAATACCACTGGAGGATGATACTGGTGTGACATACTGAGGCATACTGGCGTCAGTTTTATAAAAATTCGTTAAATACCTAAGAAAATGTATATAACATCTTGTATATAACATAACATCATCTATAACATCTTGTATATAACATCGGAGTGTCCGTGGCTTCACAAAATGGAGTAATTGTGAAAAAACGGCAAACGGTATGTTTTTCCTTAAACTATAAAACAATGCCAATAAACATAATATTTTGTTCCATTAAGTAAGAGCTAAAATCATTGTTCAATCGGTGAGCGGTGAGTTGAAACTGCAGATGTTGGAAACAGCGGTTCTTGAGAACCACACACATTTCGACCTTATAATAAACGAAATCGTGCAAAACCAGGATATTCAGAAATAGTTACGCATCCTCGACTTGCTGAAAGAGAAAAAATCTTTTGGCACGAACATCGATGAGAGCAATGAAATCCCTGGCTATTTTTGTTGGAGATGTATAGTAATAATAATAATTTGTATTATAATAATAATCTTGAATTTTAAATATCTTATTGGTCGTATTTTATTAGGCAACTACTGCCCTGGTATAATTTTGTATCTACATCACGTCTGTGAAGATATCAAGTGTATTTATCCAATTAATAATTGGTTGTATATTCTTGCGATTGCGAGTGTATGTAAAGATTCCTAAAAAGCTATAAAGTGCGCGTTTATTGATCTCAGATTAGCACATTTAACGGCTTGAGAGAGGCAATTGCTTGTGTGGGCCGCCACATAAAACATTGCACAACCAATATGTTGGCATGAATCCAGATCATGTATTTTCGACAACAAAATGATAAAGAAAGACAGCAAGGATGTTTTAGGAACATCTTCAAATTTCCAGAAATGTATACTATGTTCAATAAACAAAGGTCTAGTTTGGCATGATTTAATCTTTTTTTTTTAATTTACGTTGGCAAAGTTAACTAACGAAAACTACGATAATGGTCAATTCTAACCTCAAATTCAAATTTTCGTGCAGCCAATCTACAGTATTTTCCATGCCATACTAGAAGTTTTTTTATTGAACATACGATAGTATGTAATCTTCCAAACATGCATAAATTATGGATTGCAAGACATTCACACCATACACATCTTCTACTGATTAAAATATTTTACAGTTAGTGCAACGTTTAGTATATAGGGGGCAGGCATTGCAAAATCCCGCTGAGTTATGATCAATTAGCTCTCAACATGGCCCCTAGAGTAATGAACGTGTATTATCATGCAAATGCTCAATTAACAGCGTGCATGGGCAAGTTGCGTTTACCGTACTGCGCTAAATGACTCGCCATGTAAATTTATAATTAACTTAAAGCTGGGTACCTACACACAAAAACTTTTCACTTAAAACATTGCTGTGGTTTGTGGGAAATGCTCTTCATTTCCTTAACATTTAATAATTGAAAATTCTACACATATCTAGAAAAAAAAACATTGTTTCAGCCTTTCTTTTACACAATGTCGTTCAGTGGTTAATAAACAAATCGCAGCGACAATCAAATGCATCGATTTGTTTCCAAGAAGTTTTATTTAATACACAAATAAGAGATGTACAATTTGTTCATTAATATTAATGACCTCATAAAAGATTGGGATTAAATTCATGTTTAAAATACATTTATATCTTAGGTTTGACTGTATATGCTATAAAACCACCCCACCCGTCACCATTACGAATAATACTTAGAGATTTTTTCGCCTAAAAATGAATCCCAATATACAAAGCAATAGAAAATAGCTCTATTTACTCCAACGTCTTCATATTATCTCTACCATCTATCCAACTCCCATGCCATTTAGCTTTTTCAGGATTGGTAAGCATGATCTTCATTAACTTTATTAGTTTGCTGTCCTCAAAATCGTCCTGCATTACCATAACTTCCCTCAGATTTCCAACCTCTTTCGTGATCTCGTGCTTTGCCCTATCCATTTGAAGCTTGAGCTCGTTCATAGCCATGTTAATCGCTTTGATTTGTGCAGCTTGTTGCTCAAGCCTTATGAGAAAACCTTCTTGTAAATGGTGCTGTTCCAAAACAAAGTGCTTTTCCATCAATTTCCCAATGATATTATCAATTGGTACTGGTATATGTCCTGCAAGTTTCTCCTCAATAATACTCCCTTTGGTGGCATTAGCATAATGAAGGCTGATGTCGTGTCGGATCAATTGACTGAAAATTGCTGTCAGAACTAAGTTGACCGCAACGAACCAGCAAAAGAGTAGATGTGTTAAGAGTTCCAAATCTCCACGGGCGTCTCCCCTTCCTCGATCTGATTTGATGACTATCTTCTTCAGGTTTTTGAGAAACTGGGATCGTTCTTTCGGTTTGATAGATGCAGACATCTTTTCTGGTTGAATGATTTCAAAATTGTCAGAATCATCGCGTTTTGTGGAGTCTACCACTAACCATGATTCGTTATAGGTAGTCGCCGCCATTTTCGGTAAGTTCTATGCCAAAAAATATGAGTTAGGAATTTTGTTCACGTATTGAAATTTGACAACTGGCAATTTGGTGTCACTTTTGCGTGAGTGTTAAGATAAATAGATGGTTACTATGGGAATATTATCTATTGTTTTTTTACTTTAAAGTTTTTTTTTGTATTCACAGTTGTTGATCTACAAGAAAGTTAGATCAACTCGACATGTCGAGTAATGGAGCGTTCAGAACGACGGAGCGGATACGGCTCGCACGCGGCTCGCAAGGTTGTCATAGCAACTAGTGGGTTCATTTTCAATAAACATTAAGCTGAGTTGATACGTTTCTCGCGCGCATGCGATGTCGTTTCGCGTGCGGTGACAGCGGAAACCATAGCCTTCGTTTCGCGGGCATTGACAGCGGAGACCATAGCCTTCACAACGACGGATCCCACGCGGCTCGCAAGATTGTCATAACAACTAAACGGTTCTGTGTCAACAAACTTTTCATACGATTCTCGCGCGCATGCGACGTCGTTTCGTGCGCGTTTACGGCGGAGCCCTAGCGTTCACAATGACGGATCCCACGCGACTCGCAAGGGTGTCATAGCAACTAAACGGTTCGGCGTAAACAAACTTTTGATACGATTCTCGCGCGCATGCGACGTTGTTTCGCGCGCGGTGATGGCGGAGCAATAGCGTTCACAATGACGGATGCCACGCGGCTCGCAAGGGTGTCATAGCAAGGGTTCAGTGTCAACAAACTTTAGTTGATACGTTTCTCGTGCGAATGTGACGGCGTTTAGCGCGCGGTGTCGCCGGTGACAGCATCTGTCCCCTGACTATCGTTTCTAACGTACATCATACCACATGTACAGATAGTAGTTATGAGACTGGTTGTTTGATTTCTGTATAATCCCAATTAATATAATATAAGTGAAGTTTTAAACGATGCCATTAAATAAAATAAATAAAATTTATTTTGTGATAAAATAAAACAAGTCCGGCAACATACAGTTTGTAATTACAAATATGCGCCCATGAGTAATAAAATTGGTAAATATCAACTTAAATGTTGTGCTTTTATTTAAATAAAATCTGCTTTATACAAAAATTCCTAAGAAAGACAATAATGATACATATAATATAATAACTACTATTCATGACACAAGTGCGAGAGATTTTTTTGTGGAAAAGATTACTAGTTTGTGGTGCAAGACTTCAAACAAAATTAAAATTATTTTTTCAAATGTTTAGAACAATTTGTTTGAACATTTGTTTTGTTCGAGCGATGAAATAGCTAGTTAATTTGAGAGAATAAACCAGATCTGTTTCAATGGCAACTGCATCATAAATAACAATAACAGATTCAGTCTTCTAACATAACAGTCTTCTAAAAAAACTAATTTCGAAGTAGTTCTTGACAGTTGCTCAAACAAAGCTGTTATTCTGTCTAGAAACCCAATCACAAATAATTACAGAACTTAAAAAAACTGTCAATCTATTAACTGACATAAGTACATAAACTAGTTAAAACTATATATTATACAGAATGAGAACTGCAAAGTATAAACCTGGTAGGCTTTCTTATTTAAACATAGATACCCATTAACGTCCCATCTGGAAAGCATGATACTATGATTTCTGTAACTTATTTCTATGTTCGGACCTTGCAGTTCTCAACCGATGTACACATCAACTTAAGTAACTATATGTACATATAATTTATATATAACATTAATGTTTTTTGGTAATTCTTAATTCTTCTTCTTTGGATGTTGTAAATACCCATACTAGAGCACGCAGGCGGTTCTCAATTCCTGTGTGCATCCATTACAGAGTGTGATTCATCATTTCAAGTAAAGTATCTCTACAAATAAACATACTTCAGTTAATGAACTATGTGAAAAATAAAATATCAATATTTACCATTTTATAATAATAATTGATCACATAAACGTAGATTTCAAGGTATTCGATCAAATTATGTGATCAATTCAAATCTATGATACTTCAAGCATAAACACATGCGTATACACTTTCTTCAGATGTAGGATATGTGTCCATGCGATACAGAACTATAGTACGCTTTCCTGTGGCCGAAAATGAATCCTCCAGGCTTATTGTTTCACTTTATTTTATGTTATCTTCTTGCAACAGTAGTATAGTCGTCACAACCAGAATAATAGTGATTAGATGTAGATACGTATTTCTATACACAGGAGGAATGAAACCTCGCATCGGATCATACAGAAATCAAACAACCAGTCTCATAACCTCTACGTGTACACATGACATGTTGTACGTCAGAAATGACTGTCCTGGCTCCTGGGACAGATAGATACTGTCACCGCGCGCTAAACGACGTCTCGTGCGCGCGAGAATCGTATCAACTCAGCTTAGAGTTTGTTGACTGTGACCCCTCTAATTGCTATAACAACCTTGCGAGCCGCGTGCGAGCCGTATCCGCTCCGTCGTTGTGAACGCTATTTAAAGCAGTTCAACTGGCTGAAAAGTAGGCTTAAATCCCAGATATCGGTTCTCAAGACAATCGGATGAACACGAAAATTGCGTTAAGAACTTTTTTACAAAGGAGTAATATCCTGCGTCAGTTTAAAGTCATTTTAAAGTCATGGCAAGTGAATAACTTCTAAATTAGGAATTCGTCTGTGATGGTGTAGCTATGGGTCCAGCCTTCATTCTGTCACGCGTATGCGGAAGATGACTTGCAAACTGACTGAAATAATCATGATAAAAGAAGCAAATGGGTGCATTCAGCCATCCTTAGGCTATCTATTAGTTAGGGCCAGCGCGTGTATTCTACCGCTTCAATCTAGCGCAAATGTCCGGTTGAACGGCTGTATTGCTGTGAACAAGTGTAGCAAGTACATTTTATTGTGCAAGATTGCTTTTTTGTAACCCTGATATTTGCTTAACTTTCGCATCGGTAAATCAATAATGTATGCCACAATTCTCTCCAGCCATTTAAAAATAGACTGTAACCCCATCCAGTGTGGTAAATTTCAATTTGATTCAATTTAAAACTTCCATTCGAGTTTGACGCTGATGTACCGATAGATCCTATTCACTGCACATTTTACACTCCTGAATGTAATATAACTTTTATAATTCCCTCCCTAAAAAAAAACTCTCACAACTAAAATTGAACATAATTATTAAACGTTGTTTTACTTGTTTTATAGTGATGTACCACCAACATCCCCCGTGAGTCTAAACTCCCCTGTGCGTTGCGCACAGTCGCGGGTCAGCATGGATAGCCCAAAGAAGTCACCTCAACATAGCCCAGCGTCGGCAGAAAGAGCAACGCTAAAAGTAAGTACTAACGGAAAGTTTTTGAACTTGTGGAAAACAATTTTGTTCCTTCCTTTTTCTAATCAGCTTGTTCTTTACTTCCTCTAAAAGGTACACTTACCAAATGGCCTAAATGTGATCAAATACAGTGATGACACCGATGTAAAAACTATGATCGCTCTCATCACCGAGAGGCTCTCAAATACGGAGCGGTACTACAAGAATCTGTACTCTATGAAGCTAGTCCACACAACTACTGGTGAAGTAAGTAATAAAATTAAGCTTCTTTTAACTAATATTGTTTGATGGTCTCCAATTTGTCGCTTTCCTTGATTATTTAGCAACCTTGATTTTTTTTAGACGCATTGGTTACTGCAGGATACCACGATGGCTCAAATACAAGACAGGTACTTGAGAAAACACCCTTTATCAGAATGGAGGTTCGAATGCCGAATAAGGTACCTCCCGTCTAGTCTTAGAGAATTATGTGAGAAGGATAGGATTACATTTTACTACTTTTTTGATCAGGTCAGTATTGATTCATAACTGTTAACTTGTAATATAATGTCTGCTGCCACTAAAAACTTTTTATATTTTCAATATTATTATTATTATTATTATTGGATAACAAAGGATCATTATTATTATAATTATTATTACGCTTTAGCAGCACTTATTATTTTATTATTTATGTGTAAGTTCATGGCATCTAATTTTCTCTATGATTCCTAAAACAGCTGGATTACAGTATTTCATTCTATAGTGCTTTGTAAATTGCCTACAATGAACAATATGCAGTTACAGTACCAAACTATAAAAACTTTTCCAGAATTTTTGTTTTAGCGTATCAACACATGACCCCCTCAACTAATTTTTTTCCACCATATTAACATATTGTTGTGGTTTTTATAAAAAAAAACTATTACAGGTTAGTTAAAAGATCCTGCATTGACCTCTCCATATTTGCACGGATACATTTCCTACAAAATATGGGTAATTTTGTGGCCAGTGGAGTGACTGTAAATTTATTTCAGAAAATAACTTTACCATGTTTTGTAATATTATCTCATAAATTTACTTTTTGATTGGAATATTTGCAGTTGTTTTTATGAAAATTACAAGTTATGTTTACAATATTATTATAATGGTAAATTTTTTTATAATATATTATAGTAAATCCAGTGATATCAGGGTAAAAGTACTATACACATATAGTAATTCTGTAATTCATAGTTGGTCCAGAACCGGTACTTTGTGTGTTCCGACAACCAGTTAAAACACTTCTGGTTGTCGTTATCAAACAGTATGATAGTATGGGTAAGCGCAAAAAGCACATACAAAAACAAAACACAATTAGCATTGTAAAATTAGAAATTGAACAGGACTAATACTAAAGAAATCAATATTATTAAAAAATAAATGTAAATTTACAATGTACTCTTACTTTCATAGGGAATATTCAGAATGCAATCAGTAAAAGTACTGTTTTTTTTTTGTGACAATATATTTAATATTTGGAAATTTAACGCTAAAGGAAGGTAAATACTGATTTACGGTCCCTACAATTTTAGCAGTTGTGACCAGTATTTTTACAAATCCTTTTTTGGGTGCATGCTAAAATCACTGCAGCATTTATCCGTTTGGGATAAAATAACATTTATTAGTAGACTCTACAAAATAGTCACTTGAGGAATGCATATGTAGACTCTCTATTCATTAGAGATGTAGTTTTTGTATGTGGCGTTATTAAAAAAACACAACAAAAAAACTAAAGATGATAATTTCTATTTTGTGCTAAGGTTAAACACGCTAAAAACTCTCAGGAATGGTGAAAATGGTTTAGACATGATCGTGATCCATTTGTTTACGGAAGAAAATATAGAAAATTCTATAAACTCTAATATTTCTCTCTAAACTAAAAACTAAAATTAACTCTCTAAACTCAAATATTTACATAATATATTTACAAATATATTGTTCACATTTCAGGTTAGAACTGACTATCATGGCAGCAATGTGATAATAGAGCAAGATGTGGCAATCCAGCTCTGCTGCTTGGAAGTCCGCTACTTCTTCAAAGACCTCGCCTCGACAGCCATCGATAAAAAATCTAATTTAGAATACCTCGAAAAAGAAATCGGCATGAACAAATTTCTTCCACGTAGCATCATAGATACAGTCAAGCCCAAAACTCTCCGCAAATCAATCCAGTCCAACTTCAAAAAATTCAGTCACCTAAACGAGTCGGAATGCATGTTTGAATTCTTCAGGCTTTTGAAGCCCTATTACAAATTTGATGAAGAACGATTTAAAGTTGATTTGGGTAGCGAATGGTCCGTGCCTATTGAGTTAATAGTCGGACCTTTCCATGGAATTTCTTATTCTGGTGGCCAAGTCCAAAACGCTAAAATTGCTGATTTTAATCAAGTTCAGGCCATTCAGACTCTAGTCAGTGACTGCGATAAGCATACTAAGGCCACCCTTCAGTTAAGGGTAGCTGGTGCACAAGAAATATTGTTTATTACCTGTCCAAATTTAAGTGTTGCTGAAAGTTTGGCGGATTTGATCGATGGCTATTGTCGGCTACATTCTGGAACGCACAATTCCATATGGAATAGGAAAGGTAAGTGAAAATTTTTGATTTATTAGTATATGATGTGTTGAAAAAAGAATTTTAAGGCTATTTTTTGTCAGTAATATTGGTAATTATCGATCAGGCTCGATTATTAAGGTTTTGACAGTTCAAAAGTAAAAGTTTCAAAATTGACGCTTAGCCTACTATGGCTATATTTATTTGAAACTTGAACATTGTTAGTTCTAGCGGTTAAGTAAAGATTTGCGTATTTTGTGTATTTATTTATTAAAAAAATATTTATTATAAAGATATAACTTATAATAAAATGGGAAAAAAATAAAAACATTTGCGTTAATGTATGGCCAGATATAAATGGGATTGAGTTATTTTGTAAACAATCCTACTACTGTTCAAAATTGCTCCCATGTTGAGGCAGTTATGAGTAGTTGCCATTGTATTTTAAAATTGTTAATATCTAACTACAACATCAGTTACTAAACAATTTGTATTTCTATTTGTTTTTCGTACAATAATAAATATTGTTCAATCTTCTGCACTGTTATTAATGTGTGGCACACTCACTTAAAAAATATTTAAAATACTTCTCCATACATAAAGTTCATAATGTTCTAAAATTGGCTTAAAAATACATTTTCCGATTTTCTTTTCTTTCAAGCAACTGTTTGGAAACAGTTCCCATGCCCTTGTAAAGGTTAGTGAGCATATGTGCTTCACATACTCCTTTGTTTGTTCTTTCCACATTACTAGCACTGCATGACTTTGCTTCCAAACATTTTTTTGTTCATAGCATAAACGTTTGAAAAAGATTTCTGCTAATCATGTGTGAAAAACATTTCTGTTGTATTATTAAATTTATTTTGCGTTACCACAACATGCTACCTAATCAATGACTTCATAATCCAAACAGATCATTTTCTATCTAATTGCACAAATATCATTTGGGAATGAGAAAAAATGGCTCCAAATTTGATTGTGATTACAAATATAGTAGAAATAAGTTAGAGTTAATGTTTCTAGAATCTACACCAGGTAAACTCTTGGGAAACAGAAAAGATAACTTAGACTTTACTGGGACCATGTTATCAGAAGACTATGCCGAAATTGTAGACGAAGAAGGAGATTACTCAACACCAGCAAGTAAGTTATGTCACTGTTAATAGTCACCCAAAGTTGTCAAAAAGCCATTTATTATATTTGTCCATAATTGAAGTCATAAATACTGATTATGTTAATATATATTTTTTTTCTAATTTCAGCTAGAAATTACGAACTGAACAGATCACAAATCGAGCTTGGAGATATTCTCGGGGAGGGACAATTTGGAGATGTGCACAAGGGTATGCTGAAAAATAAAGATGGATCTTCTTATCCAGTGGCTGTGAAAACTTGTAAAGGAGATGCTGATCCAGCAACAACAGAGAAATTCCTAGAAGAAGCCTGTATGTGTTTAAATACTCTTTTTATTTAATAAATTTAGAATTCTCATTTTTTTTAGAAAACTTATATTACCATATCAAAACATAGAACTTCCCTATTTAAACGGTGTTGTTGTCATGCTGCTAAAGTATACATTAGCATTCCAAGTCAATTAATACAATTTGTTTTTGTTAAAGTAATTCTCTAGTGTTGGTTCTATCTCACACATTTTTTCAACCTTTTTACCTTTGCGACCCCAAGATATTTTTTTTTATTTAGTTTAGGAACACATATAGAATTGCTACAAAATAGGAATATCATTAAATAATCAAGAATAACCAATTTTTTTACAGACATAATGCAGAAATTTGACCATCAACACATCATCAAACTCATGGGAATATGTTCAGATTCCCCTGTGTGGATTGTTATGGAGTTAGCAAAATTGGGTGAATTACGGGCTTATCTACAAAATAACAAGAACCAACTGGACCTAAGTTCATTATTACTATATGCATTCCAACTCTCTACAGCTTTGAGCTACCTAGAGTCAAAGAAATACGTCCATAGGGACATAGCAGCTAGAAATGTGTTAGTGAGTTCTCACATCTGTGTAAAATTAGCCGATTTTGGTCTTTCAAGATGGATGGGTGAAGATCAGAGTTATTACAAAGCTTCAAAAGGAAAATTACCCATAAAATGGATGAGTCCCGAAAGTATAAATTTTAGAAGATTTACGACAGCAAGTGATGTGTGGATGTTTGGTACGTGAACTTCTTACTTTGACGTTTTAGCATTTCCTAGTTTGGTTGGACTGAAATATGTCCAACCATTATGTCATTATGTATTAATCATTAATCGCTATTTTATTTTTGTAGGTGTGTGCATGTGGGAAATACTGATGTTAGGCATCAAACCCTTCCAAGGAATAAAAAATAATGACGTCATTGGAAAAATTGAGAATGGGGAGAGGCTAGCTCTACCGCCAAGGTGTCCACCTAGGCTGTACTCTTTGATGTCACAGTGTTGGTCATATGAACCCAGTAAGAGGCCTACATTCAAGGAAATTAAAGAAATTTTAAAGTAAGTTAAAAGAAAATTTTTAATTGATATTTTGTAAGGGTTTTTGTACTTTTTGCAGTGAAATTTTGATTGAAGAGCGATCAGCAGCTCAAGAGACACTAAAGCGGGAAAACAGAAGAGTGGCAGCTATGTCGTGGGGCTCCAGTGATGACCTACCCCCACCACCAAAACCTTCAAAGTACCCTAAATCAGGTAAGATAGTATTGTAATGAATATTGGTGTCCGATCAAAGGTTTGCTTTGGCAGTTTTGGTTTTGGAAAAAAATCAGCCAAATCTTTGGCAATAACCAAAACTGCAATTACCGTGTCTCTAAACCTTACAAAGACAAAAAATAGGTGGCAGTCATTTACCACAGTGAAGAGAAACAACTAGCGTAGTGATCCGAAAGATATCACAAAATAGCATCTATTGTTTGTTTACCACTAAACAAAAATGCAAAGCAAAATTTTAGGGTGTTTAATACCACACTATGGTCTTTTGTCTTTGTCGTATACTTTTGATGCATAAGGGCCTCCATACCTGAGCGGGCCAAATGGCCTCAGTCCATTTGGCTCGAGTCCGTTTGGCCTGAGTCACAAAATAAGAGCGATGGCTCGGCGTCATGAATATTTTGCATGTCGACTCGAGTCCACCAGTCCATCTGGGTTTTACCATATACCATGAGTTTTTGGATCGACTTGGGGCCAATTGGACCGATGGATCGCCCGTGTATGGAGGCCCTAAGATCAACAGAAAATCATGCGTTTCTGAAAATCAAGTTTTATAAATATAACCAGGACAAAATACTGCATTTAATGCAATGAAGCAAAATGTACCATACATTTAGTTATTACAATGTGCTTATTTCTAGATGGAAATTTAAAATATTCCTTCAAAAATCAACATGCAAAATCACTTTAACCAAGCTTGATTGTATAAATTATTGTAGATTTTTTATGCAGTAAATCTTTAAAGAAGTTGATATCTAGAACATCATATGGCAATCACATAAAATTTGTTTCAAAAACAATTTTTGAACAACTGTGTATTTACAACTATCCGCTAGTAGACCATTGTTATGGGACATTAGGGTATTGCTTTTGCTTTATAAAGAATATTTTATTAATTTCATATCTTAACTTTTTTTTACATTTATATTATTTTATAATTTACATTACATGTAAATTATTTTTCATAAAATGCATTCGAAATTGAAAAAAAAAAGCTTTTAAGATTTGATTTGCAACCAAAACATTTTTGGGATTGGTAATAGTTTTGGCCAGAATTTCGGTTACAGTTCCTTGTACCTTGTATAAATTCCATTCGTCTGAACGAGCAAATGTAGGTGGCACTATTGACTATATAAATTAACTTACCCCGACTGTTTTAATTTAAATTTCTACCACCAGAGTGGGACTCTTACGCTCGTTGAGGCAAATTCATTGGTAAAACTTTGTTAAACACCATTGTCTTTATAGTGCAACTAAAATGTTGATTATTATGATAGTACATATTTTGAAGGTTTATTAACTAAAAGGGGTTAAATTGTATTGCAAATGAGAATAAGGCTATATTCTTATTCTATAATTCTTAGGGCTCGTTTATTCACTTACACGTAAAGTCCCGTACAGCTACATATGTATCCGATAGGTAAAATTTTGTTGGTGTGTACAGAACTCATCACTTAATTCTTGTATTCACATTGTACACACTGTTATTGACATACTTCTGTGTTAATGGCAAAAAAATAGGGCAACAAAATCAACTTATTTGACATATAGCTACACATGACATTATATGTAGGTGAATAAAGCAGCCCTTAGATATCATAATTTGTTGTATCTAACATATTTTTGACCTCAAACTGAACTTTTTAGGAATGGACCCCGGCTCCATAACATCAATCTCCGGAACCAATGCTGTCCCCCAAACTTACATCATTGCCAAAAACCCAGAAGTCCTAGCCCACTTGATGAAAGAGAACGAAAATCGTGGATTCAACGCGTCAGCCTACAATACACCTGCTTCGGTATTTAACACAGTAGCTGTAGAATTCGATAAGATTGATGATGTACCCGAACCTATCCTACGTACAGCCCCAATGCCTGTCACAAGCCTCCACAAGCTAGACCCCGAGGTCAACGAACAAACTCAAATGAAACAACAAAAAACCGGCACATTAGAACGTACCCCATCACGATCTAGCACTGGGAGTGGCGGGACCCCAAAAATGGGCTCCTTGGAACGAAAGGCAAACTCACCTAAAATGAGCTCACTCGAACGGAATGCTCATTTAGATAAGTCGTCAGGAATGTTTAGTCCCAAATTGGGTTCGTTAGAAAGAAAATCCCACTCTAATTCCCCCAATTTTGGATCATTAGAACGTAACGCTCACGTCAATGCTCAATATGAACGTAACATGAGCGTTAATACTCAGTGTGACCGTGCAAATGTAATTTATGCAGATCGTATTCCAAATTATCACCCTGAACCGACTGTTTATACTATATCTAATGAAAAAACGCATCAATTTGAAGAAAGTATCTATGACTTCGGGGGTGCGGACGTTAAAAGCTGCGCTCATAAGCAGCCTTACTTTGTTGCCCAGCAGAGACAAGCGGACAGCGTAATCAAGGTGTGATTTTCTCGCATGGTTGCTTGTCCTGCGCACGGTTTTTTAATTTTTTTCTTATCAATGTGTTAGTGTAACTTTTCAGAAGTTTTACTAAATTTGTCTTTGCATGATTGTTGCATGAACGTCAGGCATGTCTGCACCGTTTTTTTTTTTTTTATTATTGATGTTTAGTTTAGTTTTTCATTTGAGTTTGCATCCTATCTTTCCCACATATGTACTGGGTGATCCATCACAGTGTAAAAGGGCTGTTGTTTATGTTGTGTTTGGACAAGAACAACGGGCTCCAGTTGCTATTATATATTTTTACATGCCGGACATAATTTCCTTCTCATGTATTTAAATTATTATTTACATACCAACAGACTTAAAATAGTGGCAAATATAAATACAGTACAACTTCGATAGATCAGACACTCTCTAGTACGGACACTCCAATAATCCGAACGCTCTTGTCAACCGGACATTTTAGAAATTTTACCTCCCTAGTTCGGACACAAAATATAATTTGCAGTTAAAACCAGGTAGAAAATACCAAAGTATTGTTTAACATTCATGTCTTACTGTAAAGCAATCACATAAATTGCCACTTAATATTAGCAATAGCGGCAAATCTAGAAGCTTTTAAATGCAGAATGAGCTCAATACCAGTTGTGTACAAGGCGTCTGTTAAAGGACGGATGAGTAACATTGCTCACTGAATGTTTTGAAAAATATTTTAAGCCTGAGGTTAAGACATTTTTAACAGGGGTTAACAGGCCCCAAAAAGCTCTAATGTCGATGCTGCCAACGCATTTTCTTTGGGCATCAGGTGATCTGCAGAAAACAATTTTCCCATGGAAATCCTGCTTCGCGAAAGGCCCAGAGAAAAATTTACTAATGTAGCTGTATCCAAAAGGATATAAACAAAGATTGATACATTTTTTAAAAAATAACTGAAATCTTTTGCTTATTTTATCCATTTATGTTCAGAATTTAGTTTTTAATTTTATGTTTTGGTTATATGTGACCTCGGGTGCAAAAAGGGACCTATCGTGCGAAAATAACATGCACCATAACGGTACATATCGGAAGAGACCTTTCGTGCGAAAATATTGTGCAAGATAACGTTACGACAGGTCCCTTTTTGCGTCCGGGCTCACATATATTCAAATATTCCCAGTTGTTTTCATCTTCATCATAAAAAATCACCCTTCCCAACAAAAGAAAAAAACCTCCAGTGATCCGGATACCTCAATAGTCCGGACATGGTCAGGAACGATATATGTCCGGATTAGCGAAGTTATACTGTAAATGCAAATAAAATCAATTTGTTACTGCATTATTATTCCCACAGTATATGGTACTCAGCAACAGTAACCAATTTCTTAGGTATTGGTGTTTGGTGGTTTAGGTTTGAAGGTTGATTTTACTTGACATTATATCAGTTGACAGCGGCAGTGCATTGTTGCACCCTACTACAGTTTTGTTTGTTCTATGTCGTTATGATAGGGTTTTATAAGTACAATTATTTGACTTTGAGCTGACACTTTCATAATTGCTAATTGAGCTTTGATATTTTGATGTAGTAGAATCTGAAAGAAATACTGATGATCATGTTTAACATTTGTAAAATATCACTTGGTGCTTTGTTAGTACTTAGACAAGAAATGAGAAGGATGGGGCATACTAAGCCAATGTGCGTTATCATTTGGAGCAATTGTAGCAGCGCAGTGGTGTAACAACCAGAGGACGTAGGAGGTTCACATATCAAAAAATTAACATAAATAATACCCAATCATTGCTTTTATCGCATCTTATACCTTGTGTTACATTAAAAATTCATTTGTATTACCCTCGAAGAAAGAAACTTGGTGCGCTTGTAGCCTTACAAAGTAGTATTGACAATTTTGATGCACATTATTAGTAAATTATAAATGAAAATTCGATAACAGTATACTTAAAGTTAGAAAATATTGTGTCCTGATTCACATTCTTCAACAAGCTTGGCAATTAATATGTGAAAACTTTATTGCCCGTGAAAACTTATCCCTGCTGTACATTTTCCGCTCTGATTAGAGCAGCGATATGCCGCACATCTCACCATCACTTTTTTTCATAAATAATAGTAGGTTTCATTCAGAATTTTAGCAAACAACGAGAAAATCGTATCACTGCTTTTTGATTGTTTGCACCAGTGATCTGGCTGATGCATAACACTTTGTTTACCCAGCAAATATGGTATTTGCCCGGTTCATCTCTTTTCTAGTCTAAGACTTCGTAACGAGCTGTATTAATCAATCTATTCTCTCAACAAATCTTCTGATTTTTTAGACGTTTTAAATTAATAAGACCGGAATTCATGTTAAGCAGATTTTACAAAATAAGGGTGTAATAGTTTTGCATATATTAATGGCAATGACGAACACCCTCTGTAGCCTCCCATTGTTTTGTGTTAATTTTGGATAATATGCACTATTATAATAGTTATATGTACTTTAGTTGATTTTGTATAATAGATTACATCTAACTTGCAGTCAACATCATCCCAACAGTCAATATACGGAGACCTATTACTGGAGAATGTGAAAACCAGAGCTGATATGGAAAAGTTAATATTAGAACAAAAACTCAAGCAGCAGATGCGAGAATGCGAAGAAGATCAGAGATGGCTTGCTGAATCAGAAACTAACCTTGTAAGTCTGATAACAAATCTAAAAAAATATATCCAAATAATATAAAAAAACGTAATGTAATATGTAGCATTTTCAGAAGAAACGGCTGAGCATAGCTACTACACCTGAGCCAGAATCCTCGTCTGATTATCCTCATTCGTTAGTGTCTGTACCCACTAGCCCCCTATCGACAAGTTTTACAAACTCCCAGAATCTCTCGTCTAGTCTTGGCAGCATGTCTCTTAGTGGAAATGGGCTGCAAAGTGGTACTGATTCACAATCAAGCAGTAAAAATCAATCACCAGCCAGTACGATGACAATATCTACACGACAAGACAGATCAGTCACTCCTACAGGAAGCTCAGACGGTGAACGAGATAAACCAAAGGTATGTTTTAAGCGTAATGCTTTTCTATATTTAAGGGATTTTCTAGATTGTTTATAATTCAAAATGCCGTTTATGACGACCAGCTGACCAATAATAGATAGAACAAGCAGATTGTAAAACAAAAATTTATTTGCAGTGTTTTCCTTGAATATCTTGAAACCATGGTAAACAAGCATGACTGTTTACGTTAGTGCAGTAGTGCCCAGTTGCACCAACATTTTTAATCATTCATTAGTTAATTCAGATTACTTAAGCTCAGATTTTGCTCAAGCATCGCCGCACCAACAATATTTTTCAGTATTCTGAATTAGTTAACTCATGTTAGTTAATCTGTGAGTATTTGCAAATTAGCGGTATGGCATCTGTCACTATGAAAGAAACTCCAAGAAACTGGTTGCTACACAACATATTGCCTAAAATTTTGTTTCAGCCAATAGAAACATTAAATGTCATTGAATTCAACACTGCATTGCACAAAACAAGCCTTTACCAACACGCGTTAAAATTTTGTTGGTGTAACGTTATTTAATTGCAATTTTAATCACATGTTATGTAACGTAATTCAGCAAACTTAATTTGAGATGTCGGTGCAACTGGGCATTAGTTAGATTTTCTTTGCCAACCATCCAGCAACATAAGATACAGTGTAGTTTCCAATAATGTGTACAGTTGGAAACTGGTGAGTTGTTTACTTCACAGGAATGTAGTTTAAGGAAAATATTGCTTGTTAATAGATCGGGTTGAAAACTCTGTGATTAAAAGATCTTTTAATTCCTTTTTGATTTGTTTAAAACTCTCCAGAGCAGATATAAAATCACGGGTTTAGTTTTATCCACAGCCTTTCGAGGAAAACCGTTCACAGTCTTTTGCATTTTACTACTATTATTCCACCGCGTCCCATGTTGAGATAACTCTCTGACAGGACACCGCAACTGGCCGCAACACATAAACACATTTCTGCGCATTTCTTTGACGGTTGACAGAACTAAACGTCATGTCAAACAAAAAAGCTCAACCAATGAGAATGGGTAATTTCAAATTTCTAATTCCTCGACAGTGACATAAGACCCCTTGGAGTACTCCCCCAACTTCTACTAATGTAGACAAATCGAGCAAAGTACTAAAAATAGTAACTAAAACATAATAGTAACTAGTACTTTACCTCCTATTCTACCAATGTAAAGCGTTTAAAACATTATCTTTCTAAACAAGCTAAATTCTTGATGAACATGTGCTGAATTATAATTACATTAAAATAAAAGCATAATTAGAACTTGCAAATTACCAATTTCAAATCTCAAATTTCTTTCTCAGAGAGCAGAACCCACTCCAACAGCAGATTTGGATCGTAAAAATGACAAAGTCTACGACTGTACAACACATGTGGTCAAAGCGGTTATGAAACTATCACAAGGTGTACAGCAGTCACATGCAGAAGCCTACTTGGATCACGTGAAAGAAGTAGGATTAGAATTACGAGCATTACTAGCTAGTGTAGACAGTATTATACCATTCTTTCCAATGGCAGCACATAGAGAAGTGGAGTTAGCCCACAAGGTGCTCTCTAAAGACATGGCTGAGTTAGTTAATGCAATGAAGTTGGCTCAACAATACAGTAACACAACGTTGGATGCCGAATACAGGAAGTAAGTTTCTGTTATAGTTTTTTTATTATCAAGTATTTTAATGTATAGTTTGAAGTCATTTAAAGGTTGATGCTCACTATACGTTCCATATCCTTTCCGTAAAATATTATTAGCTGTAAAAGAATGGACATATTCCGTTTAGAGTAGTTTTAAACTAAGTAGAGCACAGTGACATATGCAACCAAGTATACCCAATTATATGGTTAATAATTGACCCGCGTATATTTGGTTGCATACACAACTGTGCTCTCCTCGGTTTGAAACATCTATACATATCGTTTCCACCGTGCATACATATGAATAACGGAACTTATGTAATGGAAACGGAATGTATAGTGGGAATGAACCTTAAAGGATATTGGGTTGCGTATTTTGGTACAGCTGTTGAAATCTAGTGTCAAAATTGCAATAAGTAAACAAATGCTAATTTTTATAACCTTTCAGGGGAATGCTAGGGGCAGCTCATGTACTAGCGATGGACTCAAAGAATCTCTTGGATGTGGTTGATGCGATGCGGATGCGTTATCCGCATATAAATCCTTTTGCGGGTTCATCTGCAGAGCTGGAACAAGAACCTGAAGTGATGGAGTCATATCATGCGCAATTACCAGAGCCAGTGAGCTGCACATTCGTCCAGTATCCTGTGTTTACGCAGAACGTATCATCCAGCTCAGCGGCCACCTCAAACATACCTAACCTTAATTCAACCCAGTCAACAGTAGATAGTTAGTCAGTTGTTCGCTTATTTCAATATAGGCTTTTTATAAAATCCTATGTAGTAGCCAGAGAGGATGTTTTATATACAGAACTTATTTTTTAAGGTTACGTCATATGTTTGACAGCTGTCAAAAGTATAACCGTAAAATTGCTGCATTCCATATAAAATAATATCAGAATCTAGTATGCTTCCCATTTCTTTGATTTTCAGGGAGGAAGGGATTATTTATTATTACAACGTATAGAATACTCTGATTTTTGTTTTAATTTTTATTATTAACTTATTATTATTAAAGCGGTTAGTACAACAAAGTGTTCGTTGCTTGTCGTTTGTTTTTGTATTTGCTTTTCACAAGACTGTGTATAATAACGTTTATTTACGACTAAATGAATTGTATCATATCATTTTTTTTTTGAGGAAAATTTTATTATATAATTACTATTATTAATGACGCGTGTTATATTTCTAATGTCAACGTTTTCCTCCCCCCCTGTGTTCTTTTGTTTTTCTTTCTGTACACAAAACTATTTGTATTATATGTAAATGTTGTAAGAGTGTTTATTTTATTTCTGTCTAATTTGTTGCAAATAAAAGGCAGATATATCGATATAGTGTTTTTTTTATTAGATTCTTGGGCTATATGCATTGGTTTTTCAAATCAAGTAAGGGAGTGTTGTACCAAATTTTTGCTTGTAATTATGTGTCATTATAGTGTCTTAACTATATTCTTAACAGAATATGTTGAGAAAACATGTTGGCACTGCTCACATGCGGTGAAACCACGTGAAGATATGCAATTGGTTCTCAAACTTGCATGCTGACATTTGTTTTGCCTTGCATTGAGTCATTTTACTGTATACTATTAAAAGGTGGTAGATTACACACAGATGTTAGTTTCACAGTTTAGTTCTTAACTTTGTTTACATTTAGCTGCCCACGACGTGATTACAGTAACTACTCATGATTTTGCTTGTGTTTAACTATTTAGAGATTATTCGCACTGGTCTGTGTCTGTATCAAAATCTGGGCTGCGTACGGTGTCCTCAGGCTAGGTTGTTGCTCTGTAGTATGATAGAAATGTGTATATTCGTTATTTAGACAAATTTTTCTATAGGAAATGGTAATGTTGAACCAGAAATTGATTATTTTTTAGCTAAATTAAGTAGTAATAATGTTTATTTACGATCAAAATGGCCATATAGTTTTATTTAAACAAATACAAATCTTATTCAAAATGTAACCAAATTTATAAACATTCTGCGATGTGCACTCAAAATCGAGATGATATTTATTTGATAGTCAACAAATTGTCGTAGCACATGTGTTATATGTGTGAAAAATCTCGTTTTTTATTTATAGTAACTCCAAGATCCTTCAATTATATTAAAACTACAAGACATTTTTACGAATCGCTAATAAATTACAGCATGAGGAGATTATAATCGATAAGTTTGGGACAGGAGAGAAGATTGCCATAAAATATATCCATAACTTTTTTTGTGCGAATTTCTTAATGAAATCGATAGAGCTATTCAAGTAGTATACCCCAGAATTTTGCCCACAAAAAGTATGGACCGGTTTAGCAAAAAAAAAAAAATATTTAATTTCTAGCGCATCATCTAAAACAGCGCAGGTGTCTTCAAATAAAATTGCAAATAACGCCATCCGCCGATACCGTAGAACTTCGAGGTAACAAATTCGGAATCTACATAAAATTCTGAATCTAGTAATGGTATCAATACGACACTACCCTTATGGTTACAACCCCTCTTACATAAGTAAAACGGTAAATTGGTGTGTGGCTTATCAAGTGGGTTATATAAATGTTTTTAACAATTGCGAAAGTTGATGCATAACTTTGATTAGTATGTCAAATTGTAGGTAATTAATAGGGGTGAATAGGGTAACTACCCTAATAAGGTCGGAGTTTTGCCCACTCAATAACACCCCTTAAATGATAATAATGTTGGCCTACCCCTTACAAGGAATACGACGGCAGACAGATAAAATAATTAATAACTTTTTTTAACACAAACGTCAAATTGTAGGTAATTAATAGGGCTAGCCATCCTGGTATGCTCAGAGTTATGCTCACTCGATAACACCCCTTAAATAACCATCATGGACACGTAATATACCATATGCAATGAGCCGGTAGGGAGATGACAATAAAAGATTTCCATAACTTTTTTTGTTCGAATTTCTTCATGAAACATATATTATGTCAATCGATAGAGCTATCCAAGTAGTATAGCCCAGAGTTTTGCCCACAAAAAATATCGAGCGGTTTAGAAAAAAAAAATGCATTCATTAAGAAATTCGAACAAAAAAAGTTATGGATATCTTTACTACCTTACTTGGTTTATTTTTAAACATTATAATTTTAAATAAACATGAAAGATTATTGGTCAAAATGGTAAGGTAGTGGTAAAAAAACAACCTTTATAAATACGTAATATTTACTAAAAATAAATACACAAAAAATTACACAGCCCGTTCGGAACTATGTGAGTATCTGAACTCTAAACATAGAAAATAAATAATATTGCCAGATTTATCCTACAAAATTTTACAGAATAACACTAAAGAAAAAATTAAAAGTAACAGATTTTAGCCTAAATTCATAAATTGGCAGTTGGCACAATATTACAATAACCAAGTAGTAAATAGCTATATTTGCCCCAATAAAGCTACAGAAAAACTGAAAAGTAACAGAGAAAAACATCCCATTTGTCAAATTTCTCTACATTCTGCCGATTTATTGTTTAATAAAATACAGTATTTCTATACAACAGAAACAACAATCAATTTTGAAAGGACAAAAACGCTATTGGAGGGCAAGATTATCTCTCTGTAAGGGTGGTAATAATGTTAGTACAAGTAATTTTTGGGTACGTCCCTGATGGGTTCAGCGCAGGTACCCAAATGTTTTGCTGACACTTCCCCTCTTGTTCTGCATGTTTCTATCTCCAAGAAGCAGGTATTGCTATAAGTTAGATTATCTGAACCACAAACTGGATCGTAGTAGGTTGGGCATATCTTCTGACAACCTTTGAACATAAATCCAGCTATACATCTCTTCATTGGTACAACAAATGTGTGTTTTCTGCAGAAAAAAAAAGAATAATTAAACAATATATACAAGTAAAAAGTACAAAATAGCATTTTGAAGCTTCCGTGTTATTTGGTGTGCAAACGCACATTTCTAAATATGTATGTATTAGAAATGTGCATCGTCTATATTATTATTCACATAACTGATGCTTTAGACTTAGATGTTCCAATTATTCTATATGAACATTTGGAATTGGGATATATTAGATCTGAATAATAATTAAACTGCAATACAATCAAACTTCTGTAGTGAAGTCAAAATCCTCTAGTGTATGAAAGCTATTAGAACATTCATTGTAATGTTCATGGCATTTTATTATCTGGCTGTTTATTATTAACTGCATAATTTTTATGCAGAAACTAAATTAAATAAATTGTGATCAGCCAGTACACAGTAAAAGGCTACACAATATGTATATATATATCATTTTATTTGAAGCAAAAAGTGGCTTTCATTACTGTATTAAAAAATCATACACATACCCGCAATTTGTTCTCTTCATTTCGCATTCACTCCTGTAGATTTTGTTGTCAGAACCACAGACATACTGGGCGTTTGTGTTATCACATTCTTCTCTGCATGAGGCGGTAGTTCTGCAGTGATGCAAGGGCACTGGAACAACAAGTTGGCCACACGTTTCCTTCCTCAAGTCACACACTGATTTGTACACATTTCCATCGGATCCACAGACTGGTTCGTTGTCATTTTGATTGCATGCCTTTGGGCAAGGATTGTGTTCTTTTAGTGATGTACAGTTTCCTAAATGTGCCAATTGTACTCCTTTTAGGCAAGTGGCTAAGTTTAGTTGACACTGATTGTTGTAAGTTTTTGCATCAGAACCACAAACTGGGTCTATATCTTGTGGACATTGTAATTTTTGGCATTTTGATATGCGTGCCTTGCATTTCTCGATGTCGACTTTGATGACTCGCCTGTTGTTTCTAGAATTGATATCAGTGAATATTATTATTATGGTATATATTTTGCACCTAATACGAAGTAGTACTTTAATATTGATTTTCTTTTATTGATTTACATGCGGTTTTGTGAATATTTAAATCTCAAAATGTCTAAAAATTATATGCTTTTTAGAAACTGGTCCGAGTTTTTAACTTACCCACAATTTAAAAGGCGAAGTTCACATTCACTCTTGTAGATATAACCATCTGATCCACAAGTAGGCTTTTCTACATCGTTGGCGCAGCTGATGGGGCAGTTAATGCTATGCGCATTTCTTTCTTGACTGGTACAGTAAGCCATAGGAACTTCAAAAACGTGTTTTCTGGGAAAACCAAATATTAAAAAGAACAAATTAAAAATAGAGACGTTTATAGCAATATTATAGTATGTGTATTACCCGCAGTTTTTAGTCTTCATTTTACAGACATTTGCGTAAATTTTTCCATCCGATCCACAAGCTGGTTTGTTCGCTCTCCAGCATACTTCTCTGCAATGTCTTGTCGTTTGGCAGTGTTTCTTGTTGGTCTTGACTACACCTTGCCTAAAATAGAACAATTGTTGCAAATTATTATTAGAAAGTACACTTCATTTTGGAGGGAAAGTTTTAGAAATAATCAAGGATAGTTTATCTTTCATTAAATATATGGAATTTTGTTTCCACAATTTTGTAACACTTTGCATGAATACAAAATAAATTCAAATTATTATTATTTTTTTAGAAAGTGAGTAATACCTCAAAAACTACAGAGGATAAATACAGGGAAACCTAGTATCGATTTGATTTTGAACCTATATCGATTTTCAACGATATATTGCTGTATATGTGTTTCACTTGAAAAAAATGAGTTATTTTGAACACCCTGTATATGGTAGGTATAGTGACAAAGTAATAACCATATGAATTGGCCATGATTAGGGTATATATGCATAGCACAAATATCACAAAAAAAGTAACATTTAGTTAGGTATAGAGAAACCTGATGATTACCGATGTACTTTTCTACGTAGAATTCAAATTTGAAATGAAAAGTGTATATCATTCCATTTAAAATAAGAAAGTTGAAGGCGACTTCCGGTTGCCGGAAGCGGCGCTCAAGATGAAAATATTTTAATTGAAGAGTTCAGATCAAATAGATTTTGCTCCTACAGTTTCAAACATATCGGCTAAGCGAAACGTCAGAAACTTCTAATAGACCAGTTCCGTGAGAGTCTGTATATGTAAATAAAAGTATTCTTGTTTCCAACTTAAAAAACAGAAATCTAAAGGTGTAACAAAAAAATGGTTTGTAATTTTACTACGAATTAGTGAATGAGTCAGTCAACAACTACATAGTTCTTAATTAAACTTTTCTTCATTAAAATTTTCAAGAGACTCTAAATACAATTACTAATTAGCCCACGGCTTGATTGCTAATTTGCCAGAAATACGCACGACATGTGGTCAAATTGTGACATTGATAAAAATAAGGTAGTTTGTTTGAATTGTGGTTAGAAATAAATTTGTCACTTAACTTTGGCTCTTTATTACAGAAAAAGTATACTGTACTTCCTTCGGCAAGTTATTTTAAAAAAATGGGCCATTTAGTTAGGATTTCAAAAAGGTACAATATTTGCTACTTTTCTGGTTTTAGGTCTAGAGGTCCGGAGACCGGGCTGGCCAGAATTTCAAAAAGGTACAACACTGGATACAACCTAGCCTAGTTAATCAAATGGAGAAATAAATTAAAAAATAAAAGTGTGAGAGTAAAAAAGGTGCTTTTATTTTACAAATTCAAGTGTTTCAAATGTATCTTTTTAATGCCTCGGCCACGAAATCGGACGCATGGGCGTTTTCGCTCATAGCGTTAAGGTCGAACGGGTAAGAGCCGGTTCCAAATTCATGAGTAGGAGAGAAAGGGAGCTCTACGCTTGTAGCGTTTCGCCAGGAGCGAGCATTTCGTGGCCGATGCATAAAAATAATCGTTTGATAAAACGTGCGTAACGAGTTGAATTGATCTTTTCTGCTGCTTGAGTGGCGCAGCTCGGCGATATTTTGAATAGCTTTGGAATAAACTTTTCCATTCCACAGCCCCAGTAAAGGGGTACCTAGTTTTACAGGTAGTTTTTGACAGAGAATACACTGGAGGGTGCATTGGGCAATTTCGTGGCCAGCCCGGTCTCCGGACCTAAACCTAGAAAAGTAGCAAGTGTTGTACCTTTTTGAAATCCTAACTAAATGGCCCATTTTTTTTTAAACTAACTTGCCGAGGAAAGTACAGTATACTTTTTCTGTAATAAAGAGTCAAAGTTAAGTGACAACATTTTTTCAAACTACAACTCAAACAAACTACCTTATTTTTATCAATGTCACCAAATAGCATAGAAAACCAAATAGCTAATAAATTGATTGGGGAGAACCATTTTAAATCACGAGTCGCTATTAAACTTTTTTCCATATGGCGCGAACTTTCCTAGTCACACTGTACATATATTATAATAACTATTAATAATTGTAATATATTTACGTAATTTATGAGTTGGACGTAGATAAATCATAATTGATAAATAGTAAAACCAATCTTACCCGCAAGTTAGCAATTTCATCTGACATGTGTTTTTGTATACATTGCCATCGCTGCCACATATAGGTCCATCTTGTGGGGCTTGTTTACAGTCGACAGGACAATTCTCTCTGTGGGCGCTGATATTGTTGCAAGAACCTAAGTGGGACAAGTCGATTCCTAACCTACAGAAATAAAATTAAACTAAATGTAGCATACGTGAAGGTGGTGTATTAAATTTAATGATTCCTGGCATCATAATGTTTATGTTGTTCAGTTAGGTTAACAAAAAGAAAGTTCCATAATATCTTTTATAAAATGTTTTTACTAAGATTGTTAGTGTTGTGTTGTTAGCTAAGTACGCAATATACGTGGTGCGATTTTCAATATGAAAAATAAAAGGTTATTGATAAAAGATATTGAATTGAACGGCTCTTCTGTGTTTATATCAGATATCAAAGCAACCAGAGCAAATAAATGGAACAAACTTAATAGGTAGGATAAAGAAATACGATACTTAGCATGCGTCTCCATACCTACTTTTACAGTTACATGTACTACCAGTTGATTTAAAACACAAATATTCGTTAATAAATGCGAATACAATGAAAAGTAGCACACTGTAGTGTTTGCCAATTGATATTCCAAAAATGTAGGTATACAACGTTAAAATTACCCAAGCAAAAAGTAGGTTTCTGTACAAACAGAATGTAGCTTAACCCAAAACCACCTTGGTGCAAACATATTTATTACTTATATTTTCAAAGTAACTAGTATGTCAGGATTTTTGGTTGCAAGCATAAACGACAACTTGTTTTATTATTGAGAATTGTGCAATCGAAGTAAAGTTTATTTTCACATTTCGGCGATAATTCGACCTTTAAGGCCCCCCTGAATCCATCGCAATAATTTCGAAAAATTTAGGCAATATAATCGTTTAAAAGTCTTACCTGCATATTTCGACCTGCAGCATACATTTGTTTAAGTACGTTCGACCATCGGTACCACAAACTGGGTCTTTTTCACTGCCACATTTGTGCTCACATTTGGATCCTGAAGACCTCTGGCACAATCCAGGATCTGAAGTCAACTTTATACCTACAAATAACTTAATTGTAGCTAAACTGTCTTAAACTAAAGTGATGGGTGATTAGAGGTTTTCCTCTAGATACCTTTTCCACATGTTTTCTTCCTCATTTCGCATAAATTTGGGTATATGACACCATCTGATCCGCAGACAGGATCCCCATTTACCATATGTGTGCATATCCTTGGACATGACGAATCACGAACTGCTTTGATGACTGCAACAAAGAACATCAAAACATATACTGTAAGCAAATCACATTTATTTATCAAAACAATAAAGTGTTGTTAGTTTATATGAAACAAAGATGATGTGGTTTTGTTTTAATCGATATTTGGAGTAGCTGTGAGGTTGTATGCAACTGAATAAATAATTATTGTATTTAAATAGTAATTATTGCATTTGGAGAAGTAAAGCTCGTAGCTGTTGAATGAAATAATAATCATGATATAAAAATATGTCCAGGAAAATGTTTCCATGTCGTAGAAAAGAAATATGCGTGAGTAGAAGTAAACAGAAAGGTGTCATGTGCTACATTGTGAATTGGTTTTTTAAAGTTTACGAATACCTAGTTGGTGTCTTCACTGATCAAGTCATCAGTGATGCACACAAAGAATTTATCTAACGAGTAATATTTCCTTTTAAACGTTCTATAAACTATGATTACATTCTAACCATTATAAAAGCGGATACTATAAATTATTTTAATGACAGCACTTAACACTTTCTTGTAAAATGACCATTTCTACACAGTTGTAAATTCTTCTTATAGCAATCTTTGGCTTGGTATTGCTCAGCAACAAACATTATTCACAGCGTGCACTTTGTTTTATTTTATTTTCTATTAGAATCACTCGTACTAATGAATATTCATGTTACACTATAGAATTACACTGCTCCACATGTCCATTTATATTCAATTTACAAGTTAATATCTATAGTTGAGTCCAGATACGTATCAAGCCGTATATCATTCTAGAAAGCAATGATGCAGGAAATGTTCAAGTAGTGCTATAGAGCGAAATTGTGGAATAAATAATGAACCAGAACCATTTCCTGCTAATGCCGTTAGTGTTTTAATTAATTGATTATTGTGACGTTAATGGCTGTTCTACTAGTTTATCACTTGGAAATTTGGTGATCTAAAAAATATACTAAAATGGGGTCCTAGATTCAAGCATCTTTAGTTTAATTGCTTTGCAAAAAAAATAAATGAATAATGCTAACTTTTTAAATCGATTTACATATAAATTTATTTAAAAAGTAATTGTAATTTCTGTTTGCAAAAAGCACAGATTATTATAACATGAGAGGTTAACTATATAGTTAGACGGGTAACGTTAAACGGGCTGGCTATGTCTGTGTATTGAAGGCTTATTAGAGTTGCGGTCTTAAAAACCCAAACCAACACTAAACGCAGATGTGCCGTGTTAAGAGCCATGAATGATGAAGATTTTCCACTTTATCCGTTCCTCGAGGATTCGAAAGAACGTTTATTTTCGCCATTACGTCTATACCAAAGTACATTATAGGCATCAACAGTCGTCAGGGAGCATTAGCTGCTTGGGTTATACTCTGAAATTGTGGTCTTATTTGCTCCGCTAACATACCGTTAAATTAATATGCAGCTGTACGCTTTACCCGTTTACCGTGCCAAGAACAATTCGCAGATAGTCGAACGCTCGTAATAAATCGTTGTGGGATTCAAGCGTGCGATGGAAATGCTGTCTTTCATTGCATTAGAATTAGCAGCGCTTGTGTTGTAGAGCACTTTGGGTTATGTGCATCTGAAATTGCATCACGATATCTATTTACTTTGCTTTATTAGGGATGGGGAATTACTTCCTTATGCGCGGGACCCACCACACAGACAAAATTGACGAATTTAGAAGTTCAAATTGTGTGTGTTTTCTAACCATCAGATGGAATGTACAGCGTACAGTCAAAGAAGGTGAAAATAGTTTATTATCCAACAAACACAAAATAAAGCAAATTTTGCACCAGTACGAAAGTGCAAAGTAAAGTATTCGCACGGTGCTTTTACTACCGCATCTAAAGCAGCGAGCACATTAGCGCAGATGGGAACGGATTGGAATGGAATGGAAAAGTCGCCATGCCGGAACGGACTGGAACGGAACACCTCTATCTCCACCTCTATCCAGTCCGTTCCATTCCATTCCAGTCCGTTCCAATCCGCGATAATGTGCTCGCTGCTTAATGCGAAACCGCAGCGGACCAACTGACACGGCGGTATACATATGTGCTCAGACTAGCGGGCGCGGAATCCGGAGCGGTCGCAGCAGTGCGTTCTAGTCGTTGAACGCTGCATGTACGAAAAGGATAAGGCTTGGGAGAAGACTTGAACCTGGTTTTAGCTATATAATATACATATGTTTTATTTTATTATTATTCTATGTTATTTGTTTTATCAACAGTACCCATTTTATTTAATCACAATGCAAAACATTTCAACTCTGCTGTGCAAATCAAAATTTTCAACAATGCTCATACCAAACCTAGAACAGACAGAATGCTGTTATTTTGCGAACTAATTCACTAATCTATCTGTAAACCATAGCTGTATAAAAACAACTTGTATCTCATATACTTTTTCCTGCAGAGTTACTCGAATCCGATCATTAAAAAATCTCTTGTCTATAAATTCTATAAAAGTCTATAAAAGTCACCAGATTATGCTGGAAAATCTGAGACACAAATAGTATCCATTTGCTTTTTTGGGAGATAAATTGTTCTACTATATAGGGTGTTCAGAAAATGGCGGAAAAGCTAAACGAAGCGATATTCTTCGTTTGATTCTAAAGAGAAAAACCTAATTTTTAAAACTAGCTGGTTATTTTTTGTTTTTCTTTAGCTTTAAAGTTCGTTTTTAACATGTTTTCACTATCATAAATATCTTCACGAAAAAAAAAACACATTTGGCAACGTAGTACAACAAGTTTGTAATTTTGACATTTTAATGTCATTCAGAAAATGTTACGGTACCTACTATACCGTAGTATACAAATGCCATGTTGCCACATATTTACGTTTCTTTTAAGTGCTTCCTAAAACCATACGAAACGTGATACAACATTTTTAACATTAAGATTTTCTCATTAGAATCGAACGAAGAATATTGATTGCTACGTGTATCCAATTTCTGAACATCAGGTATACAACATTCCTAACGTAAGACAAGTTTGTTATTCAGACTATCTGCTATTTTATTGCATGCGGTTTAAGAATTTAATATTTCTTATATGTATAATATTTTTATATATTATATAATATTTTTTATATACGAAAGATCCTTATAAGACATACGGAAGAAATGAATTGCACACCTGTTGTGTAGCTCAGTTGGTAGAGCACCTGCCCGGCAAGCAGAAGGTCGTGGGTTCGGATCCTACCATAACAGGTCATTTTTTCCGGTGAAAAAACGAGATTAATCTTTATCTATACTTGACTCCTACGTTTCTGATTCCAATTTTAGTTATAAAAACATTTTGTATTTGATTATATGATTTAATGTAATCATAACAAGTTTAGCTACCTGATATGTTATTGCAACTGGTTTTATGAATAAAATTCTCTTTAGTAATAAAATACAACATTCCTGATCTACGACCAGTTAGCTATCAGTTATTCTGACTTCTTCATCAGAAAAAGTCACACCAATTAATAATTAATGTATTTTTACCGTAGATTTGTCTGACAAAACCATAACGTAAGAAACCACGCGAATGTTCCGCGTGACTGTGAATATCGAGTTTTGCACTCCGAATGTTTGCGGAAAGTTCCGCTTTGGTGTGAGCAATCCTTAATTTACTTATAGGTATAGTTCAATACGCATGCAATACAGACGTCAAGAACATATGTATATAATGAGGTGGTTGCTATAGCAAGGTGTACGGCGCACATGGGCAAAGGGGGCCCATGAGACTATGGAGCCCCTTGCACATATCGGCGATGCATATCCCGCCTATCTAGGAATATCGTCGCTGATTGACGATCTATTTTGTTGACTGCAATCTGCACGTAAGAGAATCGTGAAACTCTCTGCACTAAATTCAGCTCAGTTGCCCAAACTGAATCTATATTTAATTCTTACGATTAAGTTGGGTGGTATTCGGGCAATGTTTGCAGTTGCTAATTTTTATGTAACAGGTTATATGTTCGTTGTACGGACTGTTAGTGATACTGAAATTTTTGGACCTTTTGAACTATCCCAGCCAAGAGTAAAGAGTAAAATAATCAGATATTATTAGATATTATATAAACACAATCCTTTTCGACAATTATTTAATAATATTCAAAACTAATGCGACACTTTTGCTCGTGGCTAACATAATATGTGATAATGTTTTAATTGTGTCTCCACGATAAAATTTTGAATTTGGAATCTGTCACAATATTTTTAGCGTTTCTGATTTTGGGTTCTCTAAATATATTTCAAAATTATATAAAATTTTCTTACTTTGTCATTCTCTCTTGTCTCTTCTTTAATAAGAACCTATCGTTAAGTGATCGATTTTGGCAATATCTTGGGTGTTGTTAAGAATGATTGAAAAAAGAACGGCACTTTATTGAAAATATGTACTTTTTTAACTTCATTTCCTAGTAAATCTATTAGTTTTTTTTTTAATTTGTGTGCTAGTATTTTACTTTTCGAGCATACCGATGATGTTGTATATGTTAGCGGCAATCTATATAATTCGACATTCTATGAAATACCTAGGCATTCTATACAATTCCTAAATGCATTAGGCACTGTATATAATAGGAATAATTTTATGCTTTGCCTAGGCGTTTTATACAATACCAACTATTATTTAGGCAAAGAGATTCGTATATCAACTTGCTATGCTGCGATCTCAGGGAAACTGCACATGGCAACGTAGGACAACAAACTTGTGATTGCTTGTGTCCACTATGCAAAAAGAATGAAGCAGTATTAAGGAATCATGAATAAGCTAAGCACAGTTAGGAGATACAGGACGAAATCCATCCAGAAGTAATTTTTCCCAATTAGTTCTGGCTCAAGAGTTCGTATTCCGATTCCTGATGTTGATAAAAATATAAGAGGCGGTAAGAATGTATTGAAGAAAACGGATCTTATAAACTTGGAACAAGAAATGACACATTAAAAGGGATGTACACTAGGTCACAGATTGTACTCTGCACCAAAAACTTTATTGACAAAGAAGTTGTACCAATGGACAAAGAACTTACATTACTTACAAGAACATTTTCTTGTACAAAATGAAGTCAAAATAACAAATGTGGGTGTAAAAAATAATGTATTGTATATTTAAAAATGGCATTCAAGCTCAACTGGTTGCAATAAATAATTATGTGTACCTAAGATTAAAAATAATATAGGTACTTAGACATATTTTATTTTAAAATTTTGGAGTATTATTTTTTGCTTTAGCTTTAAAGTTGTGATATAGAAAATTATTTTCACTTGTGATAAAAAGCATTTTTGAAAAATTTGCTTCCAGATTAAATACATATTTATATTGTATTAGAATCTTCATTTATCTTTCTGTTATTAGAATATCAGTCTATTTGAACATGTGATTATATGGAGTATGTATTATATTTATTTATGAAAAGCTTTCATGTCTGCAAAAATAAATTTTAACAACTTAAGTGCGATTCTTATCAAAGTTTCCGAACCAAAAATGTCTGTGCAAAGCAACGAAAAACGCACTACAAAAATAAGAAGAAATTGCTTATTACATTTTGGATGAAACATAAATCTCCAAATTTCTGTGTTTCATATCCCTTTCATATCGTTCCAAATTTGTAACTTTCAACACATTTACAAAAATATATGTTATTCCCTAGTGGTATTAACAGCTAGTTGTAAAATATTAACAATTTAGGTCCATTTCTTTTTTTTATTCAAACACAATCTTTTTACTCAAATATATTATATTAAATATATTAATATATTATTAATATATTATTACTTTTTTTCCAAATAGAATATTTACTTACTTTAAGGCCGACCTTTTATTTCAAATAAAACCAGATTTCATTCAAACGTATGTCTGCAATTAAACCCAAACAATTTCTACATTACGGAAATCACGGAAAACCAATTGGTGTAAGAGAATCATTTTTTCAGTGAAAACTATTTCTTTTTACATACTTCAAATAAAATATTTCTCTCAGCCCATGCAGCTCACTTTTTTAAATTTAAAAATACTTATATGTTTCAAACATACATTTTTTCCTCGAAAGAAATATGTTCAAAGAAATACATTTATTTGATTTTACATTTCTTTTCTCTCAGTGTATATCTTTATTTCTTTTTCAAGTTTTGAAAAGCTATTTATTATATACTCTGCCTAGTTCTCACAACTCATTGTATAAAATGCCTAGGCATTCTACACAATGCCAATCATCACATAGGCAATGTACGCAAAACCGTAAACATTTTATACTTTGCCAAATTCCTTGCGGTATTGTGTAGAATGCCTAGGCATTGTATACAATGCGGAATTATACACATTGCCGCTAACATATACAATGATTTTATGAATTTGCTCTTATTTGCAGCGTTTTTTTATTATGTCATTTAGGTCCGGGGGCCCATCCTCACTGTCGGCACACGGGCCCGCTTCTTTCTACGCCACTGTCTATTGTGTATATTATAAACCGTGTGAGCATACGTAAATGTTCGTAGATCCACTGATTTATTCTAAGCACGTACTTCTAGCTACCCTAAACTTGTCAGGAATAATATAACCTTTACCTAACCTAACTCGGCAGGGTTATCGTTTGCACTAATCTTAAGTCGGATGTTTCCACGACTAGAATCTGTTGTGTGCACCGCATTCAGATAAATATAAAACGGTCATTAAACTTTTATACCAAACTATATTCACAATAATACAAGAAAGTAATTATTGTTGTAGAAAAAAACAACAATAAAATAAATGTGATCTTTAATTTAACCCTGAGAAATAAATGAATGAGTAATTCTTGAGTCTTAATCTAATTCTGAGTTTTAATTTAATGCTACTTGAGATGTTATTGACCTTAGAAATACTATCAATCTAATAAAATTAAAACTTGAACGGTGTTGTGTTAAACATTTGACCTATTAGGCTTAACCAATTTAATGAATTAATTCAGAGATTCGGCTGTGAGAAGCTAACTTCTGTACAGTTGCTTACGCTTTATGATTTAATTATCTTTTTGATTCTTGTTAAAGCATTACGTATTGCTAGAGCTGCTTAATTGGTGTCATACATATATCATCTGAATTGAGTTAGTTATATTGCAAATTATTCAAAAAACCTTGAGAAACACATCAAGAGATTCTAAACACCGTTTTCTACCGTAAGTTTTTTTTTTCAATTAATACCTAATTAATAACGACAGCCTAACAAATAAGTTTGGTTTAAATACATCACGATAAGCTTCCTATAATTAAGCACTGTATATTAAGATATGTTGCTTCTAATACTAGACATTAACAAACAACACTACAAGTCTGAAGGCGTTTCTTTCGATGACTTTCAGACTCCATTAACAATACACCGGCTTACCATGAATGACAGTATCTTAAGATCGACACGAGAACGATTTGCAAATTGCTGCTTCATCCAGATGAGACACGCACATCTTGATATGTGGCCGGTTTGGTTTGAACTACTCGTTTGTAGTAGTGTTGATATGTTTTTATTATTGCTTTCTGTTTAAACATTAAACATAATAACAACATTGATCTCGTGGTGACGCTGGTCTCCATGATTGAGGTCTCTTTTGTTGATTTCTCCATTGAGCTTCCATCTTGCTCTTTGGCTATACCGTACTGATGAGGACTAATAAGTCCTTTTGTTTAAATCACCACCAGTTAAATTATGCTCAAAACTTCTCCTGTGGAGATTTCTATGACAAGAAACAATACAAAAGGTATGTACCAGTAGTCATTATCTTAAACGGTACAGCAACGGGAATGTGACAAAAAGAGAACGGCAACTGTTGAACTGTTTGGAGAAACCGGCCTCTATTATTCCCTCTGGTATCTTTGGACTATAGAAACGACGAACGGGAAGGTCTGCCTCTTGTATTACGGTAAAAGTATAGTGTGCTTTAGTTTTAGGTCTAGCAATTACCGAGCAAATCGCCGTTGTGTCAACATCAGTCTATGTGTCGTAATTGTATGACTGGTGGTATGTAGGTGACAGACTGGTAACTAAGAAACAGATGTGACTTTATCAGACGGATGTACATAATCCTTTTCTTCCATTTTCCAATATTAATTTGATAAATTGTTCCATTTTTAGTGAAAAAATGTCTTTATGTTTTCTTATTAGTCGTCGAAAGAGCAAAAATCTTCGCAGACGTAATTACGCCCGCATTTTAGTTGATTTGAGTTCAAATGATAAAACAGTGAAACAAATAATATTCTATAACAAGTAACAAACCATCTAAATTGAGATTTTATGGTCAATTTAAGAGGAACACAACGAGTCCATATAAAGTATAATATTATATTGTATACTGGCATCCAATTTCACACACTTCAAGCAATAAATTAAGAAGTTTATCCAAGCTTCCTCAATAAAAGTGTTCATACTTAAGAAAAGAATCCGCAAGAACAACGGTAATAACTAGAAAAAAGAACCTTAACTAGGAATGACTGTGAAGAAACCCCATTATGCATAAGATTAGAGAGGACCGCTTCGTAGAGGCCCGCTTCGTAATTGTTTGCTGAACACTTATATGAATAAATTGCACATACAACCACGGTTTAACTCTAGAGATAAATTACTTCTTTCGTTAACTGTGTCACAGCGTATTCAAAGCGGAATATGTATACGCTATTTACTTGATTTACTGCACTGTAATATGGATTATTTATGTCCCTCTGAAGAGTTAAACTGGGAGGAATAGACGTTAACATATCACAATATGTCGAACACGCTGCAGTAAAAGTAAAGATTCCATATACATAATATATAAAAAATAAAGATTAGTTTTCATTGTTTTTATTGGACTGTATCGAGATAAATGCTCTATTCTATTGGGTCAGACTATAACATTTGTTACGCAAAAAGTTTGCAGCATAAGAACTTTTCTTAAGGACAATATGTAAATCATTTTAGTATAGGTACTCAAACCTCAAATTAACGATATCATATCTAACCAGCTTTACTTTTTTTATGACATTTTCAACAATTTAATTTAATTCATCAATTTTAAGATTTTTATTTTTAAGATTATGCACTTTGAAAATCTGATTGTCAAAAAATACTGAAATCTCCTCTCTCTCATATCAAAAGATAATACTTCTGTAAATACATAAAAGTAACAATAATTACGTCATATAAAACAAGGGAATATGCGCCGGTAACGCAAATATAGTTTTACTATTTGGACATTTGTTTTTGCGACGTCGCGTTGAATAAGAAAAATATCTGGGGTAGCACAATGACCTGTCTAAACACAATTATTCAATTTTCTAAAGCCAGACCCACTGGCACCTACCTAACGTCGTCAGTTTCTATGACATATGACATTTGTCGTAATGTCATGTCATGTCAGTGACACTAACGTTTGTCAAAATGTGACAGTTTGCAACATAGCGACGAAGGCTGTGGATTCTGTCAACTTGCTTTTATAAATGATTATAGCTCCTAAACCGTTCATCCCATTGGTCTACAAATTTGTATACATATTTAGGGTCACTGAAGGGTGAACTGGTATCAATTTGGTTAAAATCAGAAAAAAAATCAGAAAAAATCCCAAAGAAGATGCATGTAACATTTGCCACTTCCGGTTGTCAGATTGTCACCAAAAACAATCCAGTTCATCCCCCGGTAATTCTAAATATGCTTTCCAAATTTCAACCCTATTTGTTGTACCGTTTAGACGCTATCGTGTTCACAGACATACACACACACACACACACACATACCCACACACATACCAACATACACGCACACACACATACACACATACTTACATACATTTTTCAGAAATCATTGCAATCGATTCAGAAGACCTCAAAACGTGTATTTCCGCTTAAATCCCCATTATAACACAGCATTTCTTTTCTTTATTTTCGAAGGTAGCCATAAAAATTGCAGTTTGTCAAAGAAGATGTATTCTAGACGCTGGACGAACGCCTACTTGCGTACGTTGGAACGTTTGGAAAGAGTGATTCTATACGTAATAAATTTGGGAATTATGTAATTGGGAACATACATTATGAGGTCATATAAAATCTGAAAATTTGACAATAAAAAACTTAACTATACATAGATTGAGCAGTACTAGAAGAATGGTAAAAGATGTCTTTGGTATATTAGCCAACAAATCAGAAAATTGATGTTTCTCAGTTTTTCATTCCAGAGAATAATACATGTGAAATACAAACTACTCGCGCGTTTTTGTTGCCGTAAAATTTGTCAACAACAATGGGTACAAAAAAAAACGCAAGGATTGGGAAATTACAGTACCACTACTACTATTATTAGCAGTATTTCAAATGAGGTAGTATAGACAGACGAGATCATAGGCTACGATACAGATTTTCATCGAGTTTATCGAACCTTACGGAATACATGAACTGTGACCGAGAGCTGAAGGTATACTTCGGTTTGAATCATTCACATAAATATGAAACAACGTGACCGCAAATTTTTGTTGAATTAAATTTTCAACCTCTCACTGAGGTAATTGAACCTCTAGTTTACAACGACTATAAGTTGCCACCAAATAACTACTATTATTGGACATCGATGCATAATCCACCACAATCTGCATAGATTTTTATTTCACTAAACATTATACAGTGACTAAAATTTAAAATCGCGTTAACCATACCAATAGAAAAATATGTAACAGTAAAATAATAATAATAACATTAACAGTAAAATATTACAGTTTTTATCTAATGATTGTATTGTGGGTTATTTAGGTTATACAAGGTGGTTGCTTCGTTAAACATGAGAGAATGATTTTCATCGGATTCCTGAAAATCTAAATCCTGTTATTATTGTTAGGATAATTAGAAATTTGTCTATGACTGATGGAATTAGCTGCTTAAATTTTGCGGTTTTTGCGAAGATTCTAATAAATAGGTAATCAAATATCTAACGGAAAGTTGTAATAGCGGAAAGTGTCCTCTGGCAGCAAAAATATCTATAAATACGTTACCATATAGTCTAAGATCCCGATCTAGATCGACCTTCCCTCATCCTTTTTCCTAATCAAATCTATATTTCATACAATGTAAGGTATAAATGAACACAATGTGCTAGGGTTGCCGCCCCATATCTAGGCTATTTTTAATTACAAATTATTTAAGGTAAATTGGTACTAGTAATTTACCCTCATCGTTTTTCTTAATCAATTGTATACCAAAATGTAAGTTGCTTTGTTGCAAACATCGCGGTGTAGGGTTGCCTTTGCAAAAGTTGGCATATCTTAAGGTTGTCGCGATTTTAAATATGAATAGTTGAGTAAAAGGGTACGTTCACATGACAAGCTCCTAGCGCGCGTTTACACTATCGCTGTGCTATCGCCTACTATTACGAACGACTGACAATGAAGCAGAATAGCAGTTACCTTCGTACTTACCAGTTACCGATCTTAGTTTGGCGTTTTTTGTAAGTCTTTGGCTCTCGATTGGTACCAAATTTTTCAAGAAAAAGAATGACCGGAACTGTTTAAAAAAATACCTTAAATAATATTAAATTAAAAATAGCCTTGCCAGGATATGGGTTGGCAACCATAGGACATTATATTGTATAAAAAATAGATTTGATCAGAAAAAAAGGATGAGGGAAGGTCGATCTAGGTCCAGATCTTGTACTAATACTAGACCTGCCCAAAGGAAAGAAAACAATTAATAAAGTAAATGAAACGTCACATTACTATCATTAAAGGCACAAGTCTAATTTATCTGACGCTTGAGGCGTAGAACTGAAGAAGGTAACCTAATTCACTCTTGCACTACCGGAATAATTTATCACAATGGAGCCGAAGTAAAATTGAATTTGACCATTTATGGCACAGTTGCTTTCTCCCATCTTTTCCCTTCGTATGTCCACAACATACGTCCTACTTTAACCGGTATGATACTTGAAAATTCGATGTCAGATAAATTAAGCACCGACCCATTCCCCTACAAAACATCATTTGTAGGTTACCTTTACCGATGCAGTCTCATTGAGATGCTATCAGCGTATGTATTTGAACACAAGAAACGACTGTTACGAAATGCGGATATGGCACGAACGTGAGATGAAGTGATCGCGCCTTTTAAATGAGAAAGTTACGCAATAAAATTTGTGATGCAGCCATAACTGTGTTAGTGTGTTTAGTGAATTATACATCGTCATCGTCTGTTCTGTTGTATTTTGTATGTATAGATGCGACCGCAAGTCGTAAACACGATAATTGCAAGAAAATTGCATATCCACTTAAAAACTTCATTGTTCATTATTTCAATCCTAGAATAATTATTACATATTAGTTATTTCTGGTACCGGACTTGCTCGTGCTAGTACGTGCTATTAAATTGTAATTTAAGCAGAAGATTATTATTATAGAATTAACTCCTTATAAAGGCTGTTTCACATTCATAGAGCCGTGTCGTTTTTTTTTTAAATAAACTGTGGTTTTAAACATGTCCTAATGTGCTAGGTACTAGGAGTCTAGTACCTGACAAACGACAAATAACTTAATTGTAATTATTCTTAAGATAACTTTTACTTTCCGACTAGTACCTACCCTGTAAGGAAAGTATTGTAATGGACCGAAAAAAAAAGTTTTTAGGGGAAATACGCGTTTTGGGGTCCCATGAATTGATTGCGATGATTTATGGATGTATGTGGGTATGTACGTATGTATGTTTGTATGTTAGGCGCTATAAGCGTTTATAGAATCAGTTTGACAGATCAACAACCTTCGCCAGTTGTTGCAAATTGCCAAATTTTGACAAACGTCAGAGACACTGACTGACACTACCATGATATTAAATGTCAGTATAACAAATGCAATTATGTGAAATTGACGTTAGGTTAGGAATAATTGTAGAAGTGTTTAGAGTTTAGACATTTCATTGTGCCAACGGTGTAGTCGGAAAGTAGGGTGAGGGCCACCCCAGATATTTAAACAAACTTATCTTAATAAAATTGTTCATAACTTAGCCTCTACCCCAAAGAAATATATTTAGCTGACACCTATTTACTTCAAATATAGGATAGGATACAGAACAAATTACGCAAATTTTTTAGTTTCTTGCTACTATTCACTTGATATTAAACGTAGCTGCATTATTATTATTATATTAAATAAAGAAACATAATGGTTATTTATGTACCAAGGGCATCAAGTATATGTATATGCTCGTAAACTTCAGTTTATGTTCGAGGTACATACAGAATTTTATGCCCTACCATGTTTTTCTTCCTAAAAATCATAAAATGTCTTTGACAACGACATTAGATATTTGACATGACATTTATATTTGATATTATATTATATTACAGTTAATATTGTTTATAACGACGGCCAAGGGACCGGACATATTAGGTTGTTATATCCGTAGGTTGCTATAAGAAATAGGCACATAATTGAAAGCAATTTTTAGTTTAAAAAATAAGGAAGTACATAGTCTATCTACTACATATAATTTAAGTTATTTTAACGAAGAAATCTGTTAATTTGCTTTGTTTATATAGTAGTATTAAAAAATCGGCCCGATTGTCCTTTTTAAAGTTGAAATGGAGGAAATTGTACTGGCATCTTTTACACTTTCATTGAATCTGAAATATTTTCGAATTGATTAAATGACCTTCTTTTAATGACGGTGGCGTGAATTCTTGTAGGTCCTCATCGTCGTTATTGGTTTCAGTTTCAAATTCATCTGGATTTATATTTGCTAAAATTTCTTAAAAAAAAAAAACTCCCAGCTGCACTTTTGTACGCCACTCTGGATTTCAGCAATTCACTCTGTATATATGTGTGTATGTACATACATTATATACTTTTAGGTACATTGATATCCCTGACTATAGTTTTTTTTTCGATATTAAAAGATTTTTGCTTTGACATAGTGGTTTTTGCACGCATAGCTGTAGTAAGGTCCAGCGTAAATTGACAAATAAGGCAGGCCACATATGACGGAAATATCGCGTTTTTGATTCAAATATGCGAAACGTCAATAGCTGCCATATTAGGCGAAACTTTTAGCTAGCATACGCTACTGCAAATTTTTGACAACGCCTGCATAAATATGCTACGCCAGCACCAATCTTTCACAAAACGCGGTAATTTTCTCAATTCGATTTGGATTTTTTAGCCGCTCGTTGTTATATGCGATATCCGATTGGTTTGTGTGGTTGCATATATGGTTGTTATATCAGTTCGGTCGTAATATCCGACGTCGTATTAAGCGATACATTTACACCATATGTTTTATGGAGACTGACCGGGACTTTAAAGATCCGCTTTTATAACCGATATGTCGTTATATCCGATGTTATTATAATCGATATTATATTATATTATATTATATTATATTATATTATATTATATTATATTATATTATATTATATTATATTATATTATATTATATTATATTATATTATATTATATTATATTATATTATATTATATATAATTTCACATCACCTTTCTTATAATCCATGAAAGGGCTTAGTATGGGTACTTTTACATACGTCACTATAAGTCTGTTCATTGAAATCTAAGCTCCAGTCTTTCTTTCGTGTCCTTTTCAGAGCGACGAAATCTTCAGTCGAGATTTAAAAAAAAAACTCATAAAATCTGGTGTATACCATTCAGACCCGGTCCTGAGTGGACATTCTCACTACTACCAGGAAATATAACAATGACAAGAATCGTGGTCAACGTTCCGTCGACAATGACTTAATTCCGAATACCCCTACCGGTCACGCCCAGAAAAAGAATCAAACTCAATGAGGAGATGAAAGAAAAAAACGCCAGAAAATCATAGAGGAGAATATCAATTGGCAAAAATCTGGTTAAAATTTGGAGAAATCGATCAAGAGAATGGTGAAGAAAAATTGGTGTGTCGTCTAGGTATGTTTCGCGCGCTCTTACTTGACTCAAGGTCGACTTAAATTAAAACGTGAGAAAGTCGAAATTATTTGCTACCGGTGTTGAGTTGAGTTTAGAGCAATTGCAGTTGTCACGCTCGGATTAACGCACATTCTGAGTTCTTTCCCGCCTTGGAATGGTTCTATTATTTGAAACTGGACGTTGTCTTGGATACGTGATCTAGAAGAAATACTAAGAAAAAGTAAATAAATAGCCTTTAATGAATATCAAAGAAGAAACGGATGGATCTTTTGATTTGGGTGCATCATTTTTCATTGACTTTGTGTAGTGCAACAGTCATGACACGTGACACCAGAAACGTCGCGTCGGCAATGAAGAGGCCACACAAACCACACTTTGTCGCGAAATCGCGTAGTCGGTTGCACATTTGCTAAAATCGTCCTGGAACAACTTTCTCGTTTCTTGACTTATTTTTCTTTAAACCTATTAAAATTCTTTTTGAGAAAACCGATTGTGAGCTACGTGTCAAACATATATCAGGAAGTATATGAAACTCGCTTCATGATATAGAAAAACCATAGAAAATATACACATTTTTAACTAAAAGAATGTATTCTATTATAATTCTTCGATTAGTAGACGTCGACTTTTGCTTTAGTACCATTGGATGTTGGAGCATATGGCCAAATGATATACATATCTGCTAAATATATATCATGATCCGACCAGAAATAAGAGTTGATGGACTATTCACTATATGAACTAATGATCGCGGGCGACAATCCTCCAACGACAAACATCAACGGTGAGGCCGACGATTGCAGACTATCCATCCGGAATAATCGAGCAATTCACTCCACAATCCGGTGCTCCAGAAATGACAATTCTAATCCAACAATGGCCACTAACAGATTTACATCGGAGGAAAGGAAGTATTGTAATACGATTATAACCAACATTACATCCACAATTAGCAACAACAGCTGAACGGTCTATTTTTTTATTATCGTTCATTTCTCTACAATCATTTACAAGCGAGTTATACCGTTGTGTATCCGTTAGAGTGGTAGAACTGCTCGTTGTTACACTTTGGTACTTTCACGGTTGCACTTACAATTTCTACAGGCAACGAACGGTCTTTTGGTCCAACGACTCTTAAGGCAGCATTTTCAGCGTGTTTAACAGTGAATGCAATTATAGCACAGCCGTACAACAGTGTATGAAGAGAACGTACTTGACGGTGTCGTACAGACTGGGTTCAAGTTCGTATACGTTCAAGTTCTGTGGGTCTAGTTCGACTGGCTTCACCTTGACAATGCTGCTGCAGAACTGTTGCTCATTATTGCGTAATTGAGTTTTCTTATTTCTTCTATAGAATTGCCTTGGGAGAAAGTTGCCTCTTTTTTGAGAGTGGTTATAGAACATCTACAGTGAACAATTATTAATGAGTTAGTATTATAGGTTTTATTTATAAACAGAAAAGAGACTTGTACACAGAAGAAAAGAAATGTAAAATAAAAAAATATTATGTTTAAATAAAAAATATGAGCTGCATATATGCAAAGTAAAAATAAATAGTTTTCACTGAAAAGACGATCATTATACACAAAATAGTTTTTCATAGTTTCCGTAAAGTAGAAATTGTTTGGGTTTAACTGCAGAAAGATGTTTGAATGAAATAAATGTTTTTTTCTACACATTGTAACACTGTTTTCGGTGTTACAATTAGCAAATTGTAACACCGTTTTTAGTAACTTTTTTCTAAGATTGGTGACATTGATATCAAATGCATGTCAAACGAAAATACACATAACCACAAAAGTAAGCACAAACTGATTTTTTAGAATCGCACAAACTGCAAAGTATGTATATTTTTATACATATTTAAACATGCGTGTTGCATCCTAGGTTTCGTACTACTAGTATATGATCGTAGATAATAATTATCAATAATTAAGTGACAGATGACAGTGTTACCAACGGTTGCACCCATAAATACTCTAGATTGGAATTTTACCTAATATACTTCTAAATTTTTATAAAATTAATGACGCAAGGTAGAAAAAATAGTATATTACACTCGTTTTATAAGACATATTGGCGCATTCGTTCACAACTCATGCGCCAATTTGACGTCTTATAAAATTTGTATAATAATATACTATTTTTTTATTGGAAATAAAGATCGGCAATGAGGTATAAGTCTTTTGTTTGAAATTATTTGAAAGAAACAGAAATATGGATTTGTGTGAAAATATTACATGTATTGATTTGTGCTTGAATAAAAAACGTGTGGTTTAATTAAAACTTATTGGCATGTTTATTAATCTTTTGCCTTTTAATAAAGATTTTTGTGTGAGACGAACAATTCTACAATAATTCTTTTATTTAAAAAGAACGTGGATGAAACAAAATCTTCACTTATTTTGAAAAGATTATGTTATTACCTTTAAATTGTTTTACCTTTAAACTATTCATACAAATGCACTATTTTTACTTTCCGACTAGTCCCTAGAAGGAAAGTATTGTAATCGACGGAAAAAAAATCGGGATTTCAGCGGAAATACGCGTTTTGAGGTCCCCTGAATCGATTGCAATGATTTCTGGAAAATGTATGTATGTATGTATGTATGTATGTATGTATGTATGTATGTATGTATGTATGTATGTGTGTGTGTGTGTGTGTATGTATGCCTGTGAACACGATAGCGTGCAAACGGTACAACGGATCGGGTTGAAATTTTGCATGCTTAATTAGAATTGCCAGGGGACGAACTGGATTGTGTTTGGCCACAATCTGACAACCGGAAGTGGCAAATGGTACATACATATTCTTAGAGATTTATTCGATTTTGACCAATTTGATAGTTGCTCATCCTCCCGTGACTTTAAACATGTATACAAATTTTCAAATCAGTGGGATGAACGGTTTAGGTGCTATAAGAGTTTATAGAAGCGGGTTGACATAATCCACAGCATTCATCGTTGTGTTGTGAATTGTCAGATTTTGACAAACGTCAGTGCCACTGACATGACATTTTAGTTTTATAGAATACATTTGCAGCTTTTATTAATCCAGCCTTAAGCATAAAGAAAGGTTGAGGCAGCTGCAAAAAGATGCCTCAAGTAGTTCTGTTCATTTTTGAATAAAATGTTCTTCTTGAATCTACTGTACACATTGCGACTTATTCATAAAGATATAATGGAGACAGTATTATTAGCGATCGTAGAAAGTCTCTATAAAATCTCATAAACAGAAACAGCACACTTAACAGCAATTTCCCGCACCTAATTATTGTGTAAACGCACTGCAATAAACCCAATTTGCTGTACGTACACGCCGTGTCAGTCAGTCAGTGGACTGCACGCATTTTCAATTACATCAAAAGTACAGAAGAGAAATCCAGGCATGCAGCAATCACCACAGACCATATGCTCAATCTATTCCATCAACATCTACTATACGCGGTATGTGTTCATCATCTTCATTTCGCTTTTCCTACTTAACGGTACAAAGATTATAAAGATACCAAAATTAGTTGGAAAACGGGCAAAATAAAGGAGAAGTGGTGGATTGTCAAGCTCTTGAGAAGTAGAATTATAGGTCAGACACATTGATTTCACCGTCTATATTTCGTTTTGTGTTGCCGCAGCAATGCGAAGTGACGGCTGTTGCAATTAATAAGAATTATGCTTCCACTTCGTCTTCTTTTGCCACTTCTTCGTAGCTGCTTTTCTTTTTTTTTGTTTTGTGCTCCGGTACGGTGTAAGTTATTACCGATATCGGCTACCGTTCGCTCTTAATCTGAAGATAAATTTGTGCGTTGAGAGTTTTTAAGAGGTCGATGGAATAAGGGATTATTTATCATGTCATGTGAAGATATAAGTTATCGGAAATCCTACGGCTTTTTCCAATATATCGTCATTGGCAACACTGCATGTCTTTAATGTGGATATAAAATAAATAAAAAAATAAACTTCAGATTGGGTTATTGAAGTGTGAAAATATCTGAAGTGGCCCTCACCCTACTTTCCGACTACATCGTTGGCACAATTTTGGTGGCTTTACAAACCTCACTGGAACGTTTGATCTAAATCGGATGAATCCCGAAGAAGACGCATGTAACATTTACCACTTCCTGATGTCAGATTATCACCAAAAAACAATCCAGTTCGCCCCCGGTAATTCTAAATATGTACATATACCAAATTTCAGCCCGATCCGTTGTTCCGTTTGGGCGCAATCGTGTTCACGGCCATACACACATACATACAAACGTACATTTTCCAAAAATCGTTGCAATGGATTCAAAACCCGTCTTTTCGCGTAAATCTCGATTTTTTTGCGGCGATTAGAATACTTTAAAAATAGATTTCTCATTTTTCTAGAACAGTCACATTCATGTATGTATGAATATGTACACATTAATCAATTTTGCAATCATATGTTAGTTGACACGGACTCCTAGCTTCACCGCCCTCTAACAAATTAAAAAAGATAGTACACGTCATGTTATCATTCAGGAAATACTTTGTTTGTCGCAGAATAAAAATTACACAAATTCCAAACAGTTTCTCGTCGTTGTAATTTAGCTGAACGTGTTATCTTTCTAAGTCTGGCACCTGCTATGCCACGGCTTCTCCCCTTGGTCTCGTTGTACAACCTCATCCTTACTGTCAGTCAACACGTTGCCGGGTCTTGTTCGTTAATGGATCCTTGCTTCTTGCTTGCAGTCCAGCAGTATTTATGCAGGCGGAAATAGCTCGTGCCCCGCACAAGCACGTCGTAAAATTCAGATCTCACTAGTGTGGCTGGTCTTCCCGTTTACTAGGAGGTGAAATTCTTATAGAAGAATGCCCTTCTTTATTTTTAATTAATATCAGAAATATACATGGTGGTGCTGTTGTCTTGGATAAGACTATCGAAACAAGGAATATATGGGTATATCGCAAAAAAATCGTAAACGTGCTAATTCCATCCACATTGATTCCTGTATGTTGGAGAGCGGGCGACAATCGCCGGACAAAAGTCGCTGGCGGTGTAGACAGTCGCAGAAAACAGAACAAGACGCGTATGTGCGCTTACATTTAAAAATGTCAGTTTCATTTTTGGTGTCACGACTGTCGAACTACAAATGTCGTTCGTCTGGCCGTACGCATTCTGTTTAATAGGAAAATGTATTGTTATTATCGTTTTCTCCAATAGTCTTCTACATTGTGCGAAGCTTTTGGGAGGTGTGCTTGCCAACAGGATTGATTCACCGTATTTGTTGTCCAAAATTGATTTTAGTGTACCGCGATTTTGTTCACGTTCTGCAACTTCTTTTCGTCTCTTACGAGCCCGCACTAATGCTATTGCCCGTTCACCTGTTGCCCTTATGTTGAAGTTTGGAAATGATTACAATATTTTGCAATAATTTATGTGATGTGTTCTGAATTGATAATTATGTTTTACCTTACTGTGTATACTGTCAATGTATCTTTAATATTTTGTCCTGTAACTGGAATTTCTGTTGGACAATAAAGTTTAATATTTTGTCCTGTAACTGGAATTTCTGTTGGACAATAAAGGCACTATTATTATTATTATTATTATTATTATTATTATTATTATTATTATTATTATTATTATTATTATTATTATTATTATTATTATTATTATTATTATTATTATTATTATTATTATTATTATTATTATTATTATTATTATTATTATTATTATTATTATTATTATTATTATTATTATTATTATTATTATTATTATTATTATTATTATTATTATTATTATTATTATTATTATTATTATTATTATTATTATTATTATTATTATTATTATTATTATTATTATTATTATTATTATTATTATTATTATTATTATTATTATTATTATTATTATTATTATTATTATTATTATTATTATTATTATTATTATTATTATTATTATTATTATTATTATTATTATTATTATTATTATTATTATTATTATTATTATTATTATTATTATTATTATTATTATTATTATTATTATTATTATTATTATTATTATTATTATTATTATTATTATTATTATTATTATTATTATTATTATTATTATTATTATTATTATTATTATTATTATTATTATTATTATTATTATTATTATTATTATTATTATTATTATTATTATTATTATTATTATTATTATTATTATTATTATTATTATTATTATTATTATTATTATTATTATTATTATTATTATTATTATTATTATTATTATTATTATTATTATTATTATTATTATTATTATTATTATTATTATTATTATTATTATTATTATTATTATTATTATTATTATTATTATTATTATTATTATTATTATTATTATTATTATTATTATTATTATTATTATTATTATTATTATTATTATTATTATTATTATTATTATTATTATTATTATTATTATTATTATTATTATTATTATTATTATTATTATTATTATTATTATTATTATTATTATTATTATTATTATTATTATTATTATTATTATTATTATTATTATTATTATTATTATTATTATTATTATTATTATTATTATTATTATTATTATTATTATTATTATTATTATTATTATTATTATTATTATTATTATTATTATTATTATTATTATTATTATTATTATTATTATTATTATTATTATTATTATTATTATTATTATTATTATTATTATTATTATTATTATTATTATTATTATTATTATTATTATTATTATTATTATTATTATTATTATTATTATTATTATTATTATTATTATTATTATTATTATTATTATTATTATTATTATTATTATTATTATTATTATTATTATTATTATTATTATTATTATTATTATTATTATTATTATTATTATTATTATTATTATTATTATTATTATTATTATTATTATTATTATTATTATTATTATTATTATTATTATTATTATTATTATTATTATTATTATTATTATTATTATTATTATTATTATTATTATTATTATTATTATTATTATTATTATTATTATTATTATTATTATTATTATTATTATTATTATTATTATTATTATTATTATTATTATTATTATTATTATTATTATTATTATTATTATTATTATTATTATTATTATTATTATTATTATTATTATTATTATTATTATTATTATTATTATTATTATTATTATTATTATTATTATTATTATTATTATTATTATTATTATTATTATTATTATTATTATTATTATTATTATTATTATTATTATTATTATTATTATTATTATTATTATTATTATTATTATTATTATTATTATTATTATTATTATTATTATTATTATTATTATTATTATTATTATTATTATTATTATTATTATTATTATTATTATTATTATTATTATTATTATTATTATTATTTATATTTGTCTGTTTTGTTAACTCAGCCTCTTCTATATGAAAAAAAGTTTCAGTATTTAATCATTCTCAGAAACACTGTGTTCTAACACTGTCTAATATTCCCAATCTATCTAAATTCCTTAACAACCCATACTTGAACCAATTAATGTTCAGAGAAAACATTAATTTTAACGGAAATTAGTCACTGCAACGGTATATAAAATAAACGTAATTGCCCATCAATCTAAAACAATTTGCTCCATATTTCAGTCGGAGTATGCTTTGAAATAAATCTCCTCTCTGACTTTTCTCTCTGTTATTAACGAGGGTCCGTGGAAGAGAAACCGCAAAGAGGCCGAGTGGAACCCATTGTTGGCACAGTAAATCGCCGAGTGCGTGTTTTGTGCGAGTAATGGCCCTTTTTTGCCATCGGATCCGAAACGGCAAAAACTGGATCAATTTTGTGTCGCCTTATTACCACATCTGTTCTCATCTCGCTCCCGGAAGAATCAACGCAGTTCGAGCTGATAATAGTAGAACACGAATTTTTCTTACCTTAATTTTTATTACATATATTTTTTTACCTCTTAAACCCAAAAAGCGCATTAAAATATATTTAATTTAATCCAGATAACTATGTCATGTTCTATTTTTTACGTGCAGTTTGCACTTTTAAGAAATAAGTCGGCGAAAATCTATCCATAATGTAATGCGTCAGTCATGATTAATTTTCTTCATAACTTTTTCCGTTTTATATCGGATGATGCAGCAACTAGAATCGTTTATTTCTTTACAGTCATATTTCAATACAGTGTGTCATTATTAGGAATAATTAGGTTATGCCTTCTGTTCTTTTCTTGTTTCCTATAAGGAATCTATTTCTGTTATTTGCTTTTATTCTATTTTTAGTATTTGCTTTTAAACATAATTTTTTGTATCCGCAGCTGTCACTGTCTCATCTTCAGCAGAACGCACTGGGCGACGTTTGTTGGAAGTTTGGGTTGAAATAGTGATGGAGGCTGTATAAGAAAAATTATGCCGTAGACAAATAAGAATGGAGAAAAAGATCTTTCTTTAACTCGAGATAACCTCTATCAAAGTATGAATTATTTCATAGTTTTTTTTTTAATTTTGTTAATACTTTATTTTACACATTGGAATACTAAAATCGGTTTTAAAAGATCTTCACGTGCACACTACGTACACATTATTGTGAGCCGTGTTGCTTTAGTTACTTTACTTGGACAACAACTTTTTTGAGTAATGAAGCCAGGATCCGTTAACACCAGCTTGGTTAGTTCCATCGCTATCGTGATCAGCACACTGAACTTGAAACAAGTTTTAAATGCACAACCAGTGCCAGTAATTATATTCAGCGCACAATGCTTAAATATAATTTCATTGCACTTATCTGCACTTGAACGCTCCGGTCTTCTACCTGCTACAGCCTCGATCTCGATTATTTCGAATTAATGATTTTATGGTAACGCTTCATATGATATGCGAGGAAATTGAATACATTTGTTATTCATCCATCCAAATATTCTCATTCTATATGCATTTCTGTTGTGTATATAAAATTGAGTTATCAGTTTTAATAATACCACATTGCATCAAATTGATTTAGGCCAAACACATATGTGTAATATTTTCTAAAAAAATAAACTAAGTAATAAAAATTCCCCGTTTCTTTCAAAGACAAAATGCATATAGCTAAGCTACCTATACCACCCTTATAACTTATATTAAAAAAATAAAAAGGGTATCAGACTTACCTGGCAAGATGACAACAAAAAGCACTATGCACAGGGATAATTTCAACCTTAGAAGATCCATGTTTCAGTCACAGTTCTTAAAAAAAAAAACTTGGAGAAAAAAAGACGCGATATTCTTTCGTACTTCGTTCGATTCGAACGTGATCTGAGCGTATGGTGTTGTCCAGCCTTTTCAAGCGGTTGGCTGATACCGACTGGCCTAGATCGCGATACGTCTTCGACATATAAACTCCGAGCGAGAGCAAAGCACAAACGGCGCACCGTGTCGCGGTCTGGAATAAAGACAAGAGACACGAACAGATCACCTTCTCCATTATCAAAAATAGAAGGTTATAGTTTTGTTCGTATGTCCATTTTTTGAGTGAAAAATAAATCGTCTCCATAGTCGCATTCAATTATCTAGAATCTAGATTATAAAAACTAGTCATATGTACCAGAATTCCAGAAGGATTTTTGATGCGTTCATTGGGCCACAAAGAGCGACAAATTGTACGTGACAACGTGGAAGCCACCTTCTTGGATCATGCGGTTATTCCACTTTGGTCCCGATATCACACCGCTTTCACACCAAATTATCACTCGTCTCGAACTAAAACACGAAAACTATTGGATGGAAAACACCAAAAATGCCCAACATTTAAAATAATCCAATGCGAGTCATAATAATTCAAAGATCAGGGTTGTCTAAAATGGTTCAAAGTTGTCCAAAATTGTCAAAAAATCTCCAAAACGATCAAACATTATAGAAAATTGTCTAAACTAGATCAAAACCGTAAAAAAATATCCAAAATTGCCAAGAATTGTGAAAATTGAGCAGAATTATGAAAACTTGTATAAAATTGGAAAACCAAAATAGGCTGATCCAAAACGAGACAAAATGATTGTTCAAAGTGTTTTCAAATTATTGTTCAAAGGTGTCGAAAAATGTAATATGTATTGGAAAACAAAATCGGCCAACATTTAAAATGATTCAAAACGAGTCAAAATGATCCGAAACAGTTCACACTTGTTCAAAATAATTTTTGACAATTATTGTCAAAAAATACCGAAACTGCGAAATATTGTGGAAAACCATTTAAATTGTCAAAAAATGTCCAAAACTGTGAAAAAAATGGTCTAAACTCGAAAGATTTCTAAAATTGTGGAAAATGGTCTGGAAAAAAGTTGAGCAAAATTATCAAAATTTGCATAAAATTGGAAAACCAACATAGGCTGATCCAAAACGAGTCAAAAAATCCAAAATTGTGTAGAATTGTCCAAACTTCTCTAAAATTGCCTAAAACATTGTCCAAAAAATATCTCAGGTGGCCCTCACCCTACTTTAACAATCCAGTTCGTCCCCTGGCAATTCTTATAAGTACATGTACCAAATTTCAGCACAATCTGTGGTACCGTTTGGGCGCTATCGTGTTCACAGACATACGTACATACATACAGGGAAACCAACTTAAAGTTAACCTGAGACCTGCGCGAAGTACGAAATTCGGCGAGAGTGAGATGCATATACGTAGCGCGCCTGAACCTATCGCGTGGACGTAAATAAATATTCAAATGCTGCCGCGTAGATGAACGTTCTGACTGCGCACGCTTATCATCGTTGCCTCCACCAAAATATGGTGGAGGGGACCACTTGTCCTATACGCATCATGATGTTTACAAATTTTAGGTGCTGTTTATGTTGGTTGGGCTGCACATACATACATGCATACCCACAAACATACATTTTCCAGAAATCATTGCAATCGATTCACGCGACCTCAAAACGCTTATTTCTGCTGAAATCTCGGATTTTTTCCATCGATTGCAATACTTTCCTTCTAGGGTCTAGTCAGAAAGTAAAAAAAAAAACTGTCTAAAATTGACAGAAATTGTAAAAAATGCATAAAATGTACTAGAATTGTCAGAAGTAGTCTAAAGTTATCAAAACAGTAAAACAACAGTAAAAAAATGTCCAAAATCGTCTAAAATTGTTTACCAGTGTCCAAATTGGCAAAAATTGTCTAGAAAAGTACGAAACAGTCGAGAGTGTGGCTGTGCTCGCCGGTTAATACACATAAACGAAATTTGGAACCCTCAGCTTAACGTGCCATACCTTCATCATACGTTAATGTAAAAACAAAGTGTCGTTTTTTTTACTTTCCGACTAGTCCCTAGAAGGAAAGTTTCTGGAAAATGTATGTATGTATGTACGTATGTGTGTGTGTGTATGTATGTGTGTGTATATATGTCTGTGAACACGATAGCATCCAAGCGGTACAACGGGTTGGGCTGAAATTTTGCATACTTATTTAGAATTGCCGGGGGACGAACTGGATTGTTTTTGGCCACAATAAGACAACCGGTAGTGGCAAATGTTACATGCGTCTTCTTAGGGATTTTGACCATATTAATATCAGTCCAATCTCCAGTGATTTCAAATAAGTATACTAATTTACAGATCAATGGGATGAACGGTTTAGGCGCTATTAGCTTTTATAGAAGCAGCTTGACAGAATCCACAGCCTTCATCGCTGTTGTAAATTGTCAGATTTTGACAAACGTCGGTGTCACAGACATGACATCACAAATGTCGGTGTGACAAATGTTATTATGTCACAGACGCTGACGTTAGGTAGGGTACAGAGTGGCTCTGGCTTCAAAATTGAATAATTGCAAAAATGTTCAGACACTTCATTGTGCCAAGGGCGTAGTCGGAAAGTTGGGTGAGGGCCACCCCAGATATTTTTCACTAAACTTCACTCTAACTGTTCAGTTATAATTCAGTTGTAAATCAGTTGTAATTCAGTTGTACAGAATTAAATGAAGTGAACGCTGTACTAAACGATGGACCGTGTAAAAGGACAATCAATGACAACAGACTGACTGTTGTCATTGATTTCGTCCATATCTCCTCCATTATTATTCCGGCCGTCGTTATTTGTTGTAGAGAAATTTGAATTTAAACTTGATATGTGGATCAGCTAAATTATTTTATAGATTGACCTAAGTAATCATCTTAAATTACGTCGAAAATTTTGATGCACCCTATTAAGAATTATAATGGACTCTGCAAGTATTCAAAAGATCGACCTGCCATAACATCCAATTACTAAGTTTGTGCAATTTTCCCCCAAATTGCTGCACATCGAAGGTAGATCGACCTTCGATTAAAACCGCTTGGGCTATTATTGACCACATTCTCAGTACTTATTTTAAAGCCCTACTTTATGTTATTATAGTTTAATACCCATAGGGAATTATTCAAAGTATTTTGAACTTTTTATTTCTGTTTTAAGCGTTTGTTAGCGTAGTAAACATAATGTAGCTTCACATGATTGAAAATTATGTCATGTCATCGACATGTGTTTGAACTTGCAACTTCCTATTTTTTGTACTGAGTTTTATAGATCGATTTTACCGCAAGCAGACCTATAATGCTATGCTATGCACAATATGCATGGATATGAGAGTGGGTGCCGCAAGAGACGACCTCAAAAAAAATACTGAAACAGTATTCTATATGTGAGCATTTTAATTTGAAATTCAAATAAATGCAAAATAACTAGGTATATACTTAAAACATTTTGAACCTGAAACTTAAGGTCAATTTGTATTTAGTTGTCTCCATTACTTGCACATATTTTCTATATAGTTTATTGTAATTTTTAAGATTTTATCACAATTTTACTTTTAATTGCAACCGTTTTGATAATTGATATTTAACATATTAAAATATCACGTTCAGGTAAATAAAAAAAAAACGTTCTTTTTATTCAAGATCAAATGCGATAGAGACTTAACTACGCTACTATGGATTAAACAACAACTAAAATTATTTGATTTAATTTAAATCAAATAACACATTTTATTCATAAATATCTGGTGTGGCCCCACCCAACTTTCCAACTACATTGTTGATACATGAAGTGTCTACAATTATTCATAGGGTTACCAGATGCCTTCGACCGAAATGCCGGAGATCTGGCCGGAGGCAGGGGTTGGGTTGGGTTGGGTTTTATCATTCATAAAACAATTCCAAATAAACATTTTCTTCTTAATCGCGTTTAAGGATAAAAAACAACAAAGCATATACATAAATACATACTACAATAATATAAAATATAACATTAAAAAAACTTGATGCAAGCAGTGATGTTGGAATCAACATTAGTGGCCTCGTCTGCTTGGTTTGCAATAAAGCTTTAATTGGAGCTAAACAAAGAACTACACGGCCATAATAATTGTGTAAAGACAGCCACCTAGTTCGGTCAAGGCGTAGCATTTATTTAAATGCCACAAATTCATCAAAAAATGATTTTCATAGGTCAATCTTTTTTTAAGAAATTGAAAACTCTGCTTAAACCAATATTAATACTTCTAAATCATATTTTAGTGATGTATTGGCATGGTGAGCGCAGTTGTGCAAAATATGGCAGAGGTAGGTTCCAAATATAAATGTCGATATCAGTGTATTGTTTTGCATCTGCTCTCTTTATTGACGCTCGAAGATTGATTTTGCCGGAGATGTTCAAATGCCTGCCGGAGGCCTGAGATGGACCTCAAATGCCACAGACTCCGGCCCAATGCCAGAGATCTGGTAACCCTAATTATTCAATTCCGTGAAGCCACAGCCAATCTGGAGCCCCACCTAATGTCACTGATAGAACAACATTTAATATCATGTGAGTGGCCACTGACGTTTATCAAAATCTACCAATTGGCAACCACAGTTCGACGCTGTGGTTGCCAATTGGTAGATTGGCAACCAGCCAATCTCCACAGCCTCTGGATTCTGTCAGTCAGACTGCTTCTATAAAAGCTTATAGCGCCTAAACAACTCATCCCATTTATCTGAAAATTGCCATACATGTTTAAAGTCACTGTAGGATGAGTTGGTATGAGTTTGATCTAAATCGGAGGAATCGGAGGAAGACGCATGTAACATTTGCCACTTCCAGTTGTCACCAAAAATAATCCAGTTCATCCCTTCGATATTCTAAACAAAATATAAAAAAAAATACTTTACTTCTAGGGTACTAGTCAGAAAGTAAAAATTACAGTGACGTTTCTATGTTAACATTACATTACAGTGTCTAAATACGTATTGTCGATCTTACTTCGTAAGTCGTTCATTTGTTCCTCCATCGTTTCGTAAAAGTGCTTCGCAATTGTTCGCAAGGTGCATTATTTGTTGAATAGAAGGCCACGGTTTACGATGAGCTGCATTGTGCCCGCTCGGCTAATTGAACGAATTTAGGTTAGGAGTTCAAATTCTTCGCGAGTACAATTACGATACCACTTCGATCCATTGTGGAGACCGCTTTAAATGAGTAGGGGACAATTTCGCCTGAAGCATGAGCGCGTACTCGAGGAAGCTCTCTCGCATCTCAGGCTGCTAGGCGCAAATACGACAAAATAAACTCATTAGCCGCTCGATTTGATTACTGAGAGGAGAGAGAACTTTCCAATTTTAATTGTCGCTGTAAAAAAAAGATAAATTGACACTTTACAACCACGGAAGAAAGGTAAGGTTCTTTTTAATACTGATTAGTCCCTAAAGGCATCTATTATTAAGCACAACAGGCGCCCGTCCATTCTTTCTACACACACCAAACTGCTAGCAGGAAACTTGGTTAGCGCCACAACATAGGAAAAACGGCTATGTAGAATCGTTTTTTTCTTGGAAGTTTCAAGATTATATCTCAACACATCATAGCAAAAAAATCATTTGTGGGGATGTTAGTAAAATAAAGACATTCGTTTTACACATTTCGGTTTATTATTCAATATAATATAAAAATAGTGATTAACAATGTGCATACTTTATCATGGTATACTGATTTCACAATATTTCTTAATCATTAGTAAAGACACGATGTATGTTTTCTATAATTGAATCTTAAGCTCTCCCCTAATGCCAGTAACCCTGTAAGTTGAAGAAACAGTCAGTTTGCTATTGTGATCTATATCGTATGTCAAAGGAAATTCCACAGTATATTTAGGTCCTGGAGGTATCCCATGCAAAGTAAACTCTCCTAGGAAATGGTTATCCTTTTGATATCGACTCTCTCCTTCGAAAATTTTGAATGTTATGTAGTTTTTATTATCTTCGGCATTGCACCTCTCTAGAGTAGTTCTGAATGGTATAGGAGTTGTTTTTGGAACCACAACTGTAACAGTTCCATCAGGGTTATCAACTGATAGTGACATTGAGGTAACATCCTGGAGAATAAAATCTTTGGAATCGAAAACTTCAACGCCGTTTAGCGTTGCAGCATGTAGTGCTGCACCATATGCTATTGCTGTGTCGGGGTCAATAGATTTTAGGACCTCTTTATCGAAAAACTTACTCAAAATCTTGGCGATATTAGGAATTTTAGAAGACCCTCCGACTAGGATGACTTTATCTATATCTTGTTTCCTTAAAGTTGTGCATTTTAAGGCATCCTTTACGGGCTTCAGAACCTCCTCATATATTCTGGAATTTATCTCATCAAATTTAGCTCTGGAGACCGTAACAGCATGGTTTGTGTCTAGATAAATGCTGCTGAAGTGGAATTTGTGTGAAGATTTCGTGGATAGAGCTCGTTTCATATCGTCACATTCTAGTTTAAGTTTGTGCATACGTTTTTTATCAGGACTCAAGTCAACTGCTGAAAATGTCTGATACTCCGCCGCCAGGTACTTCACTAAATTATTTGTGATATCCTCTCCTCCCAAATGTGAATTTCCCGCAGTTCCTTCAACCTTACATTTCTGCTTAGTGACATTAACAATTGACACATCTAAGGTGCCCCCACCAAAATCAAACACCAATATATTTTTCCCCCCATCGATTTTTTTATCATACGCATACGCTAACGCAGCAGCTGTGGGTTCGTTCAACAAATGCACATTAGTTAATCCTGCCAATTTTCCAGCTTCCAAAGTAGCCGTACGTTGAGCATTGTTGAAATACGCAGGAACTGTTACCACAGCACTGGAAACATGTTTACCTTCCAGCAACATTTCAGCTAATTGCTTCATTTTTTCTAAAATCATCCCGCTGATTTGCTCTGGAGTAAAATAGGCATCTTTCTTCTTATGCCTTACTTTTATATTCAATTTACCTGCGTTTTCAACTATTTGAAATGGGAAATTTCGAATGTCTGCTTGAACGTCTGGGTGATCGATGGAATGTCCAATAAGCCTTTTCACATCTGAAAAAATCAAAGGCGAATAATTAACCTTGTGAACAGTTCTTACAAATAACATAACCAAATTTTACTGAATTAAAGATAAATTTGTACAGAGTGTTATTCTTGACTGTCCGACCATCAGCCTTTGCGATCTGCTACGAAAAAGTCACAGGGAATTGCACTCTATATGCAAATAGCTTCATACTTCATACGCAAATATTTCGCATTCGCCGATAAGTATGTACTTTCATAATTAGGTATTTGGTCTGATCGTCCGCATTTTGGCCAGAGAGAACTCAAATAATACTAGGAAGATTTACCATAGCAAATCACTGTCTGGTCTTTGTAACAAGCACCAAATCAATATTATTTTAGGAATTATATTATTATATGGAATACCCTGTATGACACGCAACTGGTTTGTTTGAACGTTTTTAGAATCTAGTACTTGTGCTTCTTTGATTTTGAGTAAAAATTCACCGTTCACGCTAGAAAGTAAAAAATTGGTACAGTTTCTCATATATTATCAAATGGAGCTCGCTAGTTTTACCGATCTATATTATACAGGTTGTTCAAAAATTGCATTTTGCCATATTAATTTGCAAAGAAATGAATTTCTAAACCGAACACCCTAAATTTGATTACCCTATCGGGCCTCTGATCAAGAATTTAATTTTCTCCAAATCCATTACAGTTTTTGAGATATTAGCAAATATGCCAAAATTTCACAAGGAAAGATAGAATTCGTTTATTTCTACTTTCCGTCTAATACTTTAGAAGGAAAGTGTTGTAATTGACGAAAAAAGGTGTCGAGATTTCAGTGGAAATACTCGTTTTGAATCCATTGCAATCCATTGCGTCATTAATCCATTGCAATGATTTCTGGAAAGTGTATGCTGGTATGTACATACAGGTTCGGACAGTGCAAACCGCCGTGGCGATGCGGCGCGCCGCATACATTTTACATAGGTAAGAGCAAGAGGTTATATACAGTTAATGTAATAATTGAAGTTATTTTAACGAACAAATCTGTTAATTTGCTTTGTTTATATAGTAGTATTAAAAAAACCGGCCCTGATTCTCCTTTTTGAAGTTGAAATGGCGGAAATTGTACTGGCATCTTTTACAGTTTCATTGAATTTGAACTATTTTCGAATTGATTGAATGACCTTTTAATGATGGTGACGTGAATTCTTGTAGGTCCTCATCATCGTTATTGGTGTCAGTTTCCAATTCCTCTGGATTTATATTTGCTAAAATTTCTTTTTAAAAAAACTCCCAGCTGCACTTTTGTACGCCACTCTGGATTTCAGCAATTCACTCTGTATGTATGTGTGTATGTACATACATTATGTACTTTTAGGTACATTGATATCCCTGGCTATGGATTTTTTTTTCGATATTAAAAGATTTTTGCTTTGACATAGTGGTTTTTGCACGCATAGCTGTAGTAAGGTCCAGCGTAAATTGACAAATAAGGCAGGCCACATATGACGGAAATATCGCGTTTTTGATTCAAATATGCGAAACGTCAATAGCTGCCATATTAGGCGGAACTTTTAACTAGCATACGCTACTGCAAATTTTCGACAACGCCTGCATAAATACGCTACGCCAGCACCAATCTTTCACAAAACGCGGTAATTTCCTCAATTCGATCTGGATTTTTTCGCCGCTCGTTGTTACATGCGCTATCCGATTGGTTTGTGTGGTTGCATATATGGTTGTTATATCAGTTCGGTTGCAATATCCGATGTCGTATTAAGCGATACATTTACACCATATGTTTTATGGAGACTGACCGGGACTTTAAATATCCGTTTTTATAACCGATATGTCGTTATATCCGATGTTGTTATAATCGATATTAACTGTAATGTAGTCGGAAAGTTGGGTGAGGGCCATCCCAGATATTGCTTGCTGTAAACTTTTCGTTCGCCAATGCCACTGCCCAATTTAAAAGAATTCATTGGTACCAACATGTGCATATTTGGTTACCTACATCGGTAGTCACGTGCCTGTCAAACATGATAAAAATGAGCTTATAGAATCAGTTTGACAGTTGTTGTAGACTTAGTCGCTATGGTTGCAAACTGACAAACTTTGACAATAGTGGCCACTCACATGATAAGACGTTTAATCTTATTCTATGACTGCATTAGCCTGGGATCCAGAGTGGCTTTGGCTTCACAAAGTTGAATTATTTCAAAATGTATTGACACTTCAACGTATCAAAGAGTTAGTCGGAAAGTTGGGTGATGACTACCTCAGATATTTTTATTATCAGGTCAATAAATTGTGTCAGTATGACATTTAATGTTTGAATTGTTGTTATTAGTTGTACATACATACAGCATAATGAAATTAAGGTTATAGCATATTTTCGTGCATATTGTCGACCAAAAAATGCGGTTCTAGCCGGCCTTTTTAATTTTTTTTTTTAAATAAATTTCCGTTTTTGTATAATTCACCATGATAATGAATTGCTCTTACTTGTATTGGTTCAAATGTACCTACATAACAACAATACAAACATTAAATGGATGTTGCAACTGAATATGGTGAAACCGTAATTGAATTTTTGAGCAGTCTGTACAAGATATAACGATAAAACTAACGATGTTCCATTTGATAATATCTGGGAAATAGTAACTATACCAATCCACAACTTTCTAGCTTGAACGGTAGCTGAAATATGTGGTTTAAGAAACAGTGATCATTGTTAGAATAACTGTAAAATTAAAATGACTCGAAAAACAAAAAGAGCCCCAGATATGAACAATCCTGATCACAGTCAGCATATTTTGGTGGGGAGAATTATAATGGATAATAAAAAATATACCATTCCAGTTAAGATAAGAAAGTTGTAGACTACTTCCAGTAGGCCGGAAGTGGTTGTGTATTTTCAGTAAATAACACTTGGAGTAAACAATGTATATTTTAAAATAACCATTGTAACAATAAGTTTACATCGCATAATCTTATGGCGGGATAATAATAATGTCACTAATCGTGGGGCGCGTTGCCAACTTAACTATACAGCGTGTCCCGAAACTCAACGTCAAGCGGACGCCAGGAGAGAGGGTAGTTTATATACGTTCGCAAATTAATCGCGGTCGCAAATCGATAAAAAAAAATTGTGACATGAAAATAGGGTAGTTTGTTTCAATTGTGGTTTGAAAAAATTTGTCACTTAACTTTTTTATTACAGAAAAAGTATACTGTACTACCTTCGGCAAGTTATTTAAAAAATGGGCCAATTAGTTAAGATTTAAAAAAGGCACAACACTTGCTACGTTTCTGCCCAAAACAAATAGAGAATTTTTATTTGAAATTAGTGCAAGAAACTCGAGCTTGTATTCATGCCTTCAGCATAAACACAAGCTCGTCGGCATCGTCTGCATCTTTTTAATGCCTCGGCCACGAAATCGGACGCATCGGCGTTTTCACTCATAGCGTCAAGGTCGAACGGGTGAGAGCCTGTTCCAAATGTACGCGTAAAGGTGGCTCTACACGCAACGGAAAATCCGAAGGTCTGCCTTGAGGGGCTAGGCCTTCTCCATCCACACATAGAGGTTTTCCTTGAGGTCTTGCGCCTCAAGGCATGCCTTCGGATGAGTTCTACGTTTATAGCGTTTCGCCAGGAGCGAGCATTCCGTGGTCGATGCATAAAAATAATCGTTTGATATAACGTGCGTAGCGAGTTGCACTGATCTCTTCTCCTGCTTGAGTGGCGCAAAACGTACATAAACCACCCTCTCTCCTGGCGTCCACTTGACATTGAGTTTCGGGACAGCCTGCATACAAAGAGTTTAACTACATATTTATTACATTTACATTTATAACAACCATCTTGAAAATATTTTAGATAAAAAGATCGGTATGAACGACCGCTACAGTCAGAATTTCAAAGGCGTAGAAGTACTAGAACACAAAAAAGTTCTAGCAAACCAGTTGCGTACAATACCTTATATAAACACCGACATAACCTAAAATGTGCGGGAATTTTATGAACACTACAAAACACTAACCGCATGCATAATTTGACATCATAACGTGACATCATTGCGAAGACGTCTTGCTAGATGGACATACAAGCGAAATGCTACAAACAGCGGTACAAGTAATTTTGGTCGCATACTTCAAACAAAAATAGAGTTGTTGAATCTGATAAATTAATGGTTAAGATAATAATATCTGAAATTTTCTAACGTGTATTTCGGCACGATATTGTTAGGCAGATCTTTATTTAATAAAAAGTAAATATTTGTATCTATAATTGAGCAACATTTAATAGCAACAAATTTATACAAAAATATCTTGAACGTACGAACATTATTTATCTTTGAAGATAGCTGCGATTGAACCATGGAAATAAAGATATGCCAATGATTTTCGAGTAGATAATAGAATAGATTGCAAAATAACAATTAAAAATATTTTTAATTAATTACAGCTATCCATACACTTGTCGTAACATGTTAAGAAAGTAATGTTTTTTAAGTAAAAATTTTTTTATGGTTTACCTGTGTATCGCATGATATTTTGATATTTACTGGCTGAAAATCATAAGCGCACCAAAAAAAAACGGTAATTTTTGTAATGATTTTAAAAAAGCGCTGTGAACGCTGTCGAAATAGCGAGTATTATAGGAAATTTAAACAAATATGTAAGAAACCGTTTAAGAAGAATCATTTTAAGTCATTAACCGCTACAAAACTCTTCTCAAATAGTGAAAATTTTAAAAAGAAGCAAAACAATTTTTTTTCTGTCATAGGTGGCTGTGATTTCAAATCTGAGCGTAATTATTAATTCTAAGCAACATTCCCAAATAAGATTTTTCGATAATATTAATTTAATATTCCAGGTACTTTACTCTACTGCGCGTTTCACTTCTTTTTAACACCCGGTACATGGTGCAATATTTTTAAGATCTTATGATCGTATTCTTGATTTCAGACTTATCGCCAACTTTCATAAAGAATAAAATTTTCTGAGAAATTGATAATAAAAGATTTTCCCATATGGTGCGGACTTTCCTGGACATACTGTATACACATATACTTAGGTTAGAATTTACATATTTACAAAAGAAGCTATAAACAAACTTAAAACTATTAACCGAACACTTTCGATATCTTATACCATTATTACCGACAGTGTGCACAATGCACATAGGTATTTTACTCACCGAAAACTGCATTTTGCGGTTGCTGTACTGATTCGGATTTCGCTATCTTTCCGATAAGTATTTCATCGTCGGAGAATGACACGTACGATGGTGTACTCTTGTCGCCTTCATCGTTGTTTATTACTTCTACTTTTCCGAAGTGGTACACTGCTGCACTTGTGTATGTTGTGCCTAAATCAATTCCAATAGCAACAACATCAGCTGAAGCCATGGTGATGATGATAACCTCAAAAACTAAACACAACGGCGGACAGGCGCACACGTATCGCAGCAGACAGCAAATTACATATTGGGAGATTATTTCACGCTACACCATTGATAGATAAGTAGATTACGGCGGTATGTAACTATAGAAAATGTAATTTAACCCAATACGTAATGCAAATGCAATTTTATTTTGATAACAGAGGTATTAGAATATAGGAACTTGATAAAATTATTACTGCTAACTTCACATACAATTTGTTCGGTAGTTCAGTGATTCCCCGATTTTGCTAAACAAAATATTTTTTGCTTTCGGACTAGTACCATAGAAGTATTGTAATCGATGGGGGAAAAATCGAAATTTCAGCGAAAATATGCGTTTCGAGGTCCCCTGAATCCATTGCAATGATTTCTGAAAAATGTATGTAGGTAAGTAGGTAGATGTGTGTGCATCTGTGCATGTTTGTGAATACGATAGCGCCCAAACGAAACAACGGATCGCGCTGAAATTTTGCATAGTATTTTGCATAGCATCTATGTGACTTGCAATGTAGCGACGTACTTCAAACTTCAATGGTTTACTATAGAGAAAATGTATCAAATAAAACATAAATTAGCTAATCTATTTTTTTTTTCAAAGGGCTTGTCACTCGCTATGCTTGTGGAAATAAAATCACTATTTTCGCACTAGTATCATAAATAGCAGCAATATGATATAACCTCATGTAAGGAATATTGCACAAAATATACGTAAACGGGTAAATATTTCGAAAAAATATAATCTTGATAAAATATTTGTTTACAAATATTTTTAACAGGATATCCATTAGCACCAACCTTTTCGACGTAAAATAATTGCAGTTCGTCCGTTATACATACCAACAAAACAGTATACAGTTACATTTTAAGGTGTCCCCTGACCTGTCAAATTACTTTAATTTTGTCTGCATATCCTCCAATTATATCTCTCATCTCAAGTCATTTCGAACCACATGGTTGACATTATCCAGTCCAATTAAACTTTTTGATGCTCTTCGAATATCCGAGACATGTTTCTGAGGACCACTTCTTTTAAGCGCATCTTCCTGGAATCGGTTTCATGTGGGCATGATTGGTTAAGCAAAATTACCTTCTGTTGGTCACTTCCAGTACACTTTTACTTACTTTACTGAATGCGGAGAGCACAATTCTGTTGCGCTCTAGATTTTCTATATTGTCTTCTATACCGCTATACTATCACTTGCTATAAATTTAAACGGGCACCTACAGTTATGCATAATGCAGAAATTATATTAATTTATTATTGTACGTTTTATGTTACTGCCGTTATATCCAGCAAGCAGCGTCGAATATAATTAAAATTGAATCTGACCAGATTTTAACAGATAAATTTGTAATTCCATTGTCCTGAGTCTATAGTTCCAAGTCAATCCTTAGAAAGTACTAATAGTAATGACTAGTACCATAGAAGGCAAGTGTTATAATGGACAAAAAAATCAGGATTTCGAAAGATCATGTTGTTACTCTGTATATAGAAATATATACGTGAGATACACTCAGCTATTTCTGTCCAACGTTATCTAACATTAGCTGCTTTCCATTTGCACACTTCTGAATTAATCTTAGCTGAGCTAATCTAACACCGTCTGGCTTGGTCCAAGTTCAACTAAGTTAAGCTATGTTGGCAAAAGGAACGCGTTCGGTGCCATTCTATCTAACTAAGTTCGTGGAACTTGATGTCAGCGAGTGGCGGCGCCACTTGCCTGACAACAAGTGTTATCAATGTTATCATCTATAGGTACAAATAAGAAACATAGGTATCAGAACCGCTTCTTTGCACGCGTATACCGTCCTCGTGACTTAATTCCACTTCGTAGCGAAGATGTGTAATCAGGTCACACACATCAAATATGTTAACTTCATCCATCTTGCCGAAACTTCTTATAGTTTATAAAATAAACAAAAACCAAATTGCACGCACGCACGCACAATGGCGGAGTTAGGTTAGGTTCTCCTTCTTCTTCTTCTTCTATTAGGTTAGCTCAGATGGCTCAGACGATTTAAGTTACCTTTTCGCATGACTAGCCAAGGGCAAGGGGAAGGTAATTTGTCTGAGCTTGTCTTACTTCACCAAAACAAAAGGAACGCTACGCATAAGTTAGATTAGCTCAGCTCAGCTAATATCAACTCAGAAATGTGCAAATGGAAAGCAGCTATTGTCTCCGCGTTTAATAGTAAATAACTGAATTCTGAGTAGCTTTTCTGTTGAAAGTATATGTTCAACATACAAGTCATCACTACCCGCATCATTCTAACAACCCCAGTTGTTTTCGAATGGTCAGTAGCTGACTATACTGCTGACTGCATGTAATGATTATAATAAAAGAGCCCAATATTTCCCAATACAATCGTGGTTTTACTCTATGTCTGAACGAAGAAAGTGTTTCAAAACATATGCTACTGTTAAAAAATAGCAAATGTTTATTGTTAATCGACGTCACAATATTTGAACAATTACACGGGGCCAAAATACGTGTGCTACAAGCATTATAGTTTATTTCAGAATTTTGACATGGTCCTTTGTTTTTATAATGTTAAATTTCAATCTTTAATCTTTCGCATTTTCCAACTGCAACAATTCACTTGCGGCCAATTAATTTTTGTGGTAGGTACAGAAAATTCAAATATAACTGATTTTCTCACAGTATTGTGACACTTACAACTAGGGGTACGGCGCTGATACGTAACGCTTGGATAATTGGTGTATTTTTGCTCCCAGTTGCACAGATGGTGCTGACGGTGTATCATATCTACTTTAGCAACTGATTTTTTTTATGATTTCTGTGCAACAGATGGCGGCATAAGATATTTACTAGCAACTAGATGGTTTTGGGTTGTCGGGTTGGGTTGTATTGATATATTTGAAATACAATGCCATAGATACCATGTTGAATTTTCGGTCTAATGAGGTGTCATTGTGACTTCAAGAGTCTTCTTGAGCCATCTTTTCTCGCACTATTGCAGTGTGTTTTCTTAAGTTTATTATTTGTTACTTTATTGGATTTTTGCTCGTTTTTTTTTTTAGCAAATAAGGTAAGTACTTAACTATCATTGTTACATTTCAGAAAATAACGCTCATAAGACAATTTTTTCGTTTTTAAAATATCTCAACCGAAATGGGCATTAACTGTACAATTAAGGTCACGCATCACCGCATCGTTTTCCAAATGCAGCAAAATTTCCAGATTATTTTCGTAACAACGTAAAAAGGTAAAAATGGTTACTAGTTTTCCCGATATATAAAAGAAAATTATATGTAGTCTACTTCAAGATGTTTGCTTCGAAGAGTACGTATGTTCACATGGAAAGAAAGCAAAAATTTAAATACTTAGGAATTTTTAAATAGATTTTAAATACATTTAAAAACATGAAAAAATTAACAACAGAGATTCAACCAGTTTTATACCCATAGAAGTTCTCACCATGAATATAAAAAGAAAGTGCATTTTATCAATATTAAAGAAAATTGCACTTTGTTTTGTAGTTCATATAATTAAAAAAACTATAATTACATAATCATAATATCCATTGTTCTATTTCAGTTTATACTACCGCTGCAGAGTTGATCTTAAAAGACCAGTTGAAGAAATACATCATTGTGCCTGGGTTTATCAAGACATATTTCCAGTGTTATCTATTGTGTAATATGTAGTATTTGCTGTTTAACAAAATATATTTTTATTCAGAGAAATTATGTTGCATTAATGATTTTCTAATTTTAACAATAACAATCTTTAATATACCGCTTCCAGTGATGGCTAGGTCGGTCCTGGACCGGATAGTCCGGTCCTGTGTCTAGACTTTTTGCTCCCAGTCGCCAAGGTGGCGTTGCTATCAATTATCACTCAAAGGGGGGGAGTGGCGTATCTATATTAGTATAATATATTAGTTATCTATGCTTACAACACAATTTTTGACAAAATTTAGCTTGACATCTATATGACATTTAATAGAAACATTACAAAAATACGGTGTGGCCCCGCATGGCCCCCACCAAACTGTTCAACTACATGTGTCAACATAACGTCACTCATAGAATAACATTTGATGTCATGTAATGCCTATGGACACTAGCTTTTATCAAAATCTGCCAATTCGCGACTACAGCGACGAAGGTTATGGAATCTGTCAAACTTCGTCATCCGTGTATAAACGTTTATAGTTCCTAAACCGCTCACCCCATTGATCTGTAAATTTGTATACGTATTTTAGGTCACTGGATGATGAGCTGATATCAATTTGGCGAAGATCAGATAAATCCCTAAGATAGTGCATGTAACAGTTACTACTTCCGGTTGTCAGATTGTCACAAAAAACCAAATTTATATACCAAATTTTATCCCGATCCGTTATACCGTTTGGGCGCTATCGCTATGGTGTTCGCATGAATAATCTCCCACATGAATACATACATTCACACATACATTTACACATACATACCCACATACATTTTCCAGAATTCATAGCTATGGATTCAGGAAAACTTAAAACGCGTATATCTGCTAAAGTCTCGACTTTTCCCGTCGATTTAGGTATACCTACTAGTTTCCCAGATACTATGTAGTTACTTTTAGTTGTATACTAGCCGGAAAGTAGAAATACTGATCACGTTAACTGAAATACATACTCCACACGCAAGTTTCTCATTTAAGCTTAAAATGGGCTTTGGATAAAATGGTATTAGAGCATGGTATTAGCATTATACCCTTTGTGAGCTTTTTCTATTGCCGATCAATCATTTCTACATGTATAAATTGTATGTGTAATTGATTATTCCGTAGAAAACCTGTTTCCGGTGTGCAACAAAATAGCAGCACAAATATACATACAGTATAAGCAGTTTCTAGGAGTTGAGTGAAATCCATTCTGGAGTTGAAAGCTGCTTTTTTCGCCTAGATCAGATTGAGGATGTAAGAATGTAACAACCAGTGACAGTTTAAGGTTAGACATCTCTGCACAAGAACGGTGAATGTTCAAAGATACAGATGAGACAAGTACATGGATAGACACATTTACAATTAAAAGTTCATTTACCATGATTTAACAAATTACTAACTCTAAATTTAAATCCATTAGGAGAATAGATCCACATCAAGCTACTACAATGTTTGATTAAAAAGAACGATAAGTTTTATTTCCGACACTAACGTAATACTTCTTAACATACCACCCATACTACTGTGACACGACTGTGATACTGAGCGATGCTGTAATTTTTGACACTATCGACGTTGAACTGACCATTTATGCGACAACTGTAGTTGCTTAATAATATTGCTTACATATATATAAACCCTGACTGTAAAATCGGCCTTGCTCTGCCTGTCCCAGTATATTTTGCTACACAGTCAGTTTTGACCAAAATATGAACTGGCATTCCTCATTTGTGTAATCAAATTTTGTTGCTCTATTACAGTATATTTCCGATAGAAGTCGACAAAATACATCTCTTACCTTTTCTTTCAGGTTTTGTACACTTCCATCACTCGTTCTCATCTATTAACTCTAAAAATTGGACAACACAATATCTGACATATAATTATTCAAGACTTTATGGGTAGCTGAATAAACCCGGCCTTAATGTATTTAAATGGTTTTATCACGATGATAGTAGCCATTTACAAAGTTAATAATATCAAGCGATGATATGTAGTAGTTATGGGTTTATTCCTCTGAGCCTAGGCCACTCTTGGCCATTTGCGCTTACCTATAGTACATATTGTTTTATAACGATAACTAAAGGTATTCAACTGGTTGCCCGGACCCACAGCTTCAAGCCTCTTCTAAAAGGCGATGGAACTCTTCAGTTGATGTCTGGATATCTGGAGTGTTTTTTTCCAGATGTGGTGTAATTGCCACCAATCGCCTCTGTTGAGACTGGATGGGTGTTTCAGAATATCTGTGGATTTTTCGCGAATAATAGTGGGATTGGCGGAATAGGATTTTGGTTTGTCAAACAGGATTATACGACCAGTATTCTGTTTGTGCTTCGCCAGCGCCGATACTGTTGTAACCTGGTGCAACGTTTGTGTTCTGATACCCGAACGCTGCGCTGGCAGATCGCTTCGTCTGACCGATATGGACACGCACAGGGAATATGATACACACCTGGGTTCAGGAGTGGGGAATCTTATCTTAGATGGAATGGAGTAAATCCGATATTCTGGATAAGGGTTTGAAAATGGGTTTGGTGGTGTATTTACGGAGGATAGGACCAATGTGATCAGTCGTACCTTGGATGTAAGGAAGAAAAGCAGTTGAGGTTGGTAGATAAAATTAGTAACTATAGCATTAAGGTGTCTATCAATGATTTGAATATCTGGGAAGGTACTGTGAAAAGTAGTAAGGTGGTCGAATTCTGTAGGAAGGGTATTAGGATGGGTTATAATAACACACTATACAAGTGTGCTAATCACAGCTTGTTTCTGAGCGGGGTGATGGTGGCAGTCGATTTTCAGGTATCGGTCACTGTGTATGTCTGTGGACACGATAGCGCGCAAACGGTGCACGGATCGGGCTGAAATTTGGTATACTTATTTAGATTGGAGACTTCCGCGGTCCGAATCACTAAGTTCTAGATTTCCGGGAGAAGAACGCGTCAACGATGATAAAGAACATCGATGATAACCACTCTTGCAACAGAGTGCGAAACGTTGACTACTTTATCATCGTTGACGCGGTCTTCTCCCGAAAATCTAGAACCTATTTGGTATACTTATTTTGAATCGCCAGGGGACAAACTGGATTGTTTTTGGTGACAATCTGACAATCGGAGTTGCAAATGGTACATGCATCTTCTTATGGATTCATCCGATTTTGACCAAACTGATTGATACCAGCTCATATTCCAGTGCCTTTGAATATGTATATAAATTTGAAGATCAATGAGACGTGCAGCTTAAAGTGTCAGCTATTGGTGCCTTCACCCTATGTATTATTTTAGAGCAAATTAAGTATTTATTTTAATTGTAACATTGTTTTAATAGTAATGGACGGTTAAATGGGGATATCTTTTCCAACCGTCGCGTCGGTCGGCGTTGCTTACTCTAGTTTCGGAAACCCGCAAGTCATCGTACATACGCGTTCTTCACGCAATCATAAATTGATCAAGCAGTTTAGGTATGCGGTGCATGTGTGTGACGTACGGGAAGAACTGAAGCATGTAGAAAGAGTAGGTACGTCCCTCGTGTACGTAAAAGTGTGCAAACGGATGCTGACCTTGAAGGAGGTCACTGCAATGACCTGATGCTTCGTGCACTTTGCCTACTTTGAGATACGACAGCCTCTTACAAACCCATTTTACATTTTTTTAGTATACGCGCCTCATGTGCCCGATCCGAATACGACAAAACACTGGCACGACAACAATTTTTCAACAGTATGTTCCAATCAATATTTCTATGCCGATAGTCTCCAGGAAAATCAACAAAATCAATAAATTAGGGTGGATGTATTAATGCAGCTTTAATTAAAGTAATAAGTAAAGTAACTAAAAGTTTGTGATTACGAATTTTAAGCATTTATTTTTGGAAAATAATAGCTTAAATTAAGTAGGTACTAGAAATGAAAAAAAAAGCGTTGGAGGTATTTTATTTGAAAATTAAATGCTGACGATCACCATCACTGCAGAAAAAAGAAAACATGCACAATATACCACATTTGTCCATGTAAATAATAAGTTTATCGCTTTTTATTTTCCGACTAGTACCCTAGAAGAAAAGTATTGTAATTAACCAAAATTTTTTTTTCGGGATTTCAGCGGAAATACGCGTTTTGGGGTCCCCTGAACCGATTCTGAAAAATGTAGATAGGTATGTATGCATGTATGTGTGTATGTGCCCAAATGGAACAACGGATCGGGCTGAAATTTGATATACTTATTTAAAATTACCGGGGGACGAACTGGATTGTTTTTGGTGACAATCTGACAACCGTAAATGGCAAATGACCAAACTGATACCTGTTCATCCTTCAGTGACGTTAAATATGTTTACCAAATTACACCTCAGTGGAATGCACTGCTTAGCCGCTATAAGAAGAATTTACAGCCTTCGTTGCTGTGATGCGAATTGTCAGATTTTGACAAACGTCAGTGCCGCTGACATTACATGACATTAAATGTCAGTATGACAAATATCATTATGTTAGGTAGGGTACAGAGTGGCTATGGCTTCACAAAATTGAATAATTACAAAAGTGTTCAGACACTTCATTGTGCTAACGATGTAGTTGGGTGAGGGCCATATATATATATATATATATATATATAACTTTGAAGGATCTAAATCTATCATAGTTTGAGAATCTCAAAGTATCTGAGACAATTCGAGGATGCACCAATAACATCTAAAAACGCCTCCATCTATTGATGCAGCTATTATTGCTGTGGTATGCGACCAGAAAAAAAAAATCGGTGCAGTCATTACTTGCTGTGGCAGTAGAGGTCACGCATAAATCTGAAGTGCAACCATAAATGTAATAGCTTATTATGCATTGTGAAGAGTGGAGAACGCGAGATCACGTATCTAGGTCTGCACTAGAAACCATACATATACTCACTCTACTTCTATTCGCAGTAAACCAGAGGAACACATTCACATTTTACGACCAAAAAATACCGCGAGCAGCACCACATACCTTCAATGCGTTTGTACTTTTTTACCACGAAACATTTCTAGAAGCTTCGTCAAGAGCACGAAGGAAAGATTTCATGGCTAGTCGGAGCACTAGAAATAAATTATTTCATGCCATACCATGAGTTATAGAAAACATTACGGTGGTGATTGAAGTGCTTCAAAGGGCCCTGTGGGGTATTTTATGTATACTCTCTCTTTTTTTTTATTTATTGTTTATTCCTATATTATTATAGATATAATGAAAGGTATTTGTTCAGTATTGAAAAAAATAGGCGCGGTTCTGTAACCACGGTTCTGTAGTTGGCATGTTTTGACCATACGTAGGTACTGATGTTTATATGTTATATATTCATTATATTGAATATGAATACCTGTACGATTTTATATAAATAATAAATATTATTTTGTTATTGTCAGTTGGTGCTTTTTTATTTTTTTACAATAAAAAATATAATGCTTGTAGTAATTAAAAAAATCCCGGGACTGAGCAGTGTCAATCTTGAATCCCGGGATTACATACCGATAATACATCTGTACACATACTATGCGTACGATCTGTACAGTTTTCAACTTTAAATAATTATTTTTACTTTCCGACTAGTTCCCTAGAAGGAAAGTATTGTAATCGACGGTAAATAATGTTTCGAGAGAACTAAATAGCACAAAAATAAAAATTTCTAGATTAGATTCTCCTAAACTAAAAGAAGAAAAGGAAAGAAAATTTAGTGTACGTTAAATTAGTTTACGTTAAATAGTCATCCAAATAATGAATGGCAATTATTGACTTTTTAACCCACAAAATAGCTTAAATAAACGTCAGATGATTAACGACTTTCTATGGTTATTGATTGTTTAATTAAGATTTTGGATGTCCCAGATAAGGTAGAAATTACAAAAAGCACTTTTCGCCAGGAAGCCGTTACATGCTTACCACCAATCGATTACGGGAAAAAAACGTTAATTGGTTTTAGCGATTTAAGTGTTGTGTACTGCGAAAACATCGGAACTGGAACACCGTATACTATATGTGTGCAGTTCCCATTTCTAACGCAATTAGTTTCCTATTATGCTCGCTGGAAATGCCGACTAGTCGGTCTATAGCATGTCCACTGATTGTATTACAACTCTTGTTATGTTGTTGTTACATTGTCCAATCAGAGTAAATAATCGATCAGATTAACGAGAACTACAATTTATACGAATGTTGCTGTCTATTTTTATTCCACTTTTAGCGAAATTATTATCGCAATACTATGGTGTTACTAGAAACAGTTAGAATAAAAATATTCAAAGCACGGAAAGAGATTTTCGGGCCATTTCACAATGTTTGCATTTGCCTGTGAATTTGGCACAACCTTCCACTTTTTGTCTTTTGTATAATCTGGCAGGCTATTAAGGTCACACCGATCACAGTCAAATTCTGATAGTACAGTAGTAAATAGAAGCAAATAGAATAGAAAACATTGGTTGTCAATAATGATTGAACTTGAAATTATCTTTCATTCAAACTATGTTTTATGTTGCTGCTGAAAATTGTAGTATAATGTGTAAACATTGTAGTACAATGTTTGAAAAACAATAAAATATTTTTGTATTAATTAGTAGTTTTTACTTTCCAACTAAAAACACACGTTTTTTCAAAAAATACACGTTTTGATGCCACTTTAAGAAATTAAGGGAATTCAAAAGCAACATTACTTCAATAATAACAATTATTATGTTATAAATAGTGTTACGTTTCTTATATGTATTTTTTAATAATAATAATTTATTTAGAAAAAAACATTCATCACAAGTGTAATTGACAAAAAAATGCGATTCCTTCATCCCTCAGTCATCGCCTCGCGGTTAGATTCTCCGCATTCTCCTGTGTTCGTGTTATGTTGTGCTTATAGGTGTTGTGTCATTAACAGGTATTTCGTTTTCAGCTTGAAAGCGGCTATTGTGAGGTTCTTCACGTAGTTGGTTCATAAGTCCTTTATATTTCTGTATGGCTTCTCTGAGTTCTATTTCTAAGTTTTTGAATATAAAGCAATTTTAATATTAGTTTTAAAACATCTTGTATTGTTTTATTGTAAGATTTTGGGATAATTTGCACTCGTCACGTCCGTCACAGAATGAAGTCACGCCCGTCACATTTTAATGACATCACAAAACATCATATGTTAGCCTGTCTTTGACAGCTATAGGACACCAATGTGTTTATTGTTTATTTCCTGTATAATAGTATAGTGAATTTGAAGTTGACTCAATTAATATGATGTGTTTGTGCTGGTGACGTCCGTTACAGCTTCTTCAAAAACGTATTAACACAATTCAACATTTCCATGTTGAAAAACATGACAGCAACACGCATATAGAACTGTTAATAACAAACAAATATCGAACGGTTTCGCAAAAACCATTCGATATTGTTTGTGGGCAAAACTCTGGGCTACACTACTTGAATAGCTCTCGTGATTGACATATTATGTTTCATTAAAAAAATCGAACAAAAAAGTTATGGATATACATATTTTATAGCTGTCTTCGCCCCGATATATGTCATTACAGTAAAAGCCAGAAACCAAAATTTGTATTCAAAACCGACAACACTCTTTGTAAATTTTGTTTGGGCAGTGGACCAGAATAAGAAAACACTCGCAGTTGTTGGTTTACAGTGCCAAATGGCAGTTAAATCCACTCCACAACAGATACACCTATGACGAGAATTAGATAATATAACATAACAAAAAGATCTGTGGTGGCACTCACCCAGTGTCCACTGATGTTTAGCAAATGTTGCAACTATGAGCGTTTTTGCTTAAAGCTCTGGCGAAACGCTTGTAGCGGAAATTTTGTGACCCGGGCATTAAGCGTTGATCTCTAAATTGGTATACCTACTCATTTAGAAAATGGAGTTTGAGCTTTTTTTGTTATTGCTGCTAAAATTTGGTCAAAATCGGTTCCCACTTCCGGTTGTCAAATTATCACCAAAGCCAATCCAGTTCGTCTCCTTATATAGAATTACGCGGACGCCAGTTGACCAAAATGCCAATTGGCATTTTTTTTTTTTTAAAGTAGAAAATCGCCATCCTTTACCAAAAAAAATGGGCCATTTAGTTAGGATTTCAAAAAGGTAAGTGTTGTACCTGGCTACTTTAGTGCCCAAACAAATTTTTGAGAAATAAATTGAAAAATAAAACGAAAAGTGAAAGTACAAAAGGTGCATTTGTTTTACAAATTCAAATGCTCGAAATCTTTGCCTTCAGCACGAATACAGGCTCGTCGGCATTTACTGCATCTTTTTAATGCCTCGGCCACGAAATCGGACGCATCGGCGTTTTCACTCATAGCGTCAAGGTCGAACGGGTGAGTTCCAAATGTACGCGTAAGGGCCAGTTGTACTATCCATACTAACCGACTGATCAACGTGATCGCCCGGTTAGACTATTGTAAGAGATTAGGACCGGGGTCTGTTTTTATTGGTAGCGTAGCAAACAGAGCGGTCATAATGTAATTTAATTTAACTCAATTTAGGCGGAGGACGCGAGAACTTTCTTTCAAACCTTGAGGGTTTGGTATCGCTAGATTTTTAGCCAAAAATAATTGTAAATGAATCAAGATTAATTACCTCAGGGTGATTAAAAGTCATATTCAACCAAAACAAATATATTTACAAAATGAACAAAAAGATTAAAAACCCTTCAGATCGAGTGTACAAGAATTATTGAACCTCTTGACATTAATGAAGATGATTGGAGAGAAAACGGATGACAGAGACATAATTATTTTATAAAAATTACCTAAATTGTTATTGGAAAATTTACATCAGCAGAGATGGCATCACGGGCACACACAGAAACAAAACACAAGATAAGGGCCTATTGCCCTAAAACACGTAACGACTACATCTTTCGACTTCTAAACAACGACCTCGACTGATATTTCAAATATACAAAACTAGGAAGGCTTCTCCCACCAAATACAGAACCAAAAACATTTTCACATCTGTGTCCGGACCACACAAAGTTAGGAAGCATCTCAACTTCCAGAAAAAACCTCTATTCACAAGCAAACTCAAAACCCGATCAGGTCAAAACGTTTCCTGAACAAATAACTTTGTGCTACCCTCTGTGAGCCATCTGTTTATTATATTATATACAACCGTTTATTCTACTCAAACCCAAAGCAAAAGACAAAACCCCACGTATGACACTATGCTGTTAACATGCATTGACCCAAGGTCACAATGATCGGGCTGTGATCAAAGTTGGTACAACTCGCCCTAAGAGAGAGAGATGAGCTCTACGTTTATAGCGTTTCGCTAGGAGCGAGCATTCCGTGGCCGAGGCATACATTGATCTCTTCTGCTGCTTGAGTGGCGCAGCTAGGCAATATTTTAAATAGCGTTGGAATAAACTTTTTCCTTTCCGCAGATTCCTGTTTTTGTGCTGAAGGTAAACAATTCGACATTTGAATTTGTAAAATAAATGCACCTTTTTTACTTGGGCAGAAAAGTAGCCAGTGTTGTAGGTACCTTTTTGAAATCCTAACTAAATGGTCCATTTTTTAAAATAACTAGCCGAAGGTAGTACAGTACAATTTTCTGTGATAAGGAGTCAAAGTTAAGTGACAATTTTTTTTCTAACCACAACTCAAGCAACGTACCTTATTTTTATCTGTCACTTCTTTTATTTAAGATCATAAACAAAAACAAAATATTGTTAAGAAATTGACCAAAAAATACTCCTAAGACAACCATAACTGATAGAGTGCGGTAAAACTAAACGTAATTCACCAAATGGATAGCTGATTGTGACAATGCTTTACAAAATTGAATTAAGTAAAATAATTTTACAAACAACAACCACTTAAATGTTCATCATCGTTAAAATAATTATTATCATTCGGATGCATATTTTTAGAAGAATAAAGACAAGAGTGACAAAATATCTTCAATTACGGATCTTTTTATACCTGACTACAATAACAAGGATGTTAATTTCGGACGTCTCATTTCGGACGTCATAGGGAACAATAAACAAATGGCTGCTATTATAGGTAATTTACTGTGATAATACATTTGTTATTGAAAATTCACTTTGTGGTTAATCACGTTAACAATTGAATTATAATTTACATCAGGATAATTCATTGAAACAATCAATAATAAGTACATAGAGTGAAATGGATTGTAATTTATGTTCTATTGATTTCTATCTAATATTCTTCAATAAATTCTGACAACAAGTTTATCGAAAGTCAATATCTTAGCAACCAACTATCTAAATAATGGATGTCCTATAGATAGATAACTGTTCTTGAAGACCAGTACAGATAAACCTGAACGAGTGTTGTGTATTTGCTCTAGTAAATACACAAACTGTCGTCTTTCACTTTGCGACTTTTATGCATTCCACAGCGGTGGTTCGGATAATACTTATCATTAGGCCAGATGGAAAGCCGTGTGATCGCAAGCACTTCGAGAGAGCATATCCGTATAGTCTATAGATAAATTTGGCTCACAAGACGCAAACCAGGTGGGTGTGGTCAACTAGATTCTAGGGAATCTAGAAGAAAATTATAGGTAAAAGTTTGATCTCACTCATTATGTGGAACGTTGAAAATGAGATTGAAAATTATCGTAATTTTTACATTCACGAATGCTATATAATATAAAACAGCGGACTAAACATTTATTTTTGGAAAATAAGCAAGAAGAAGCATTTATATTTACTTACCGAGCAGTGCCATGCAAGGAAAATATTGTAATCGACGCGACGGAAAGAATTGAATCTCCTAGCAATAAAGTCCTAACAAAATGTTTACAATCCACGGCCTGCAAAACAAGGCAAAAAGAAGAACAATTTAATTATGAATATTGTTTTGTCAATATATCGTGTGAAACCCAAAAAGACGGGGAAGTTTTTCCAAGAAATGCGGTAGACGGGCAATGCTCTGTGCAGAAAGAATAAAAGATTGCCGTGGCAAATCACAGAGAAGCATCAGTAGAATGAAATTGGCGCACGTCGAATTCTGTGGTCGAATTTACAGCGATTAATCATAATCTCCAGTCGCAGTGGACACTCCCACTAACATTTGAAATGGCATAAGCATTTTTTACTCCTAAAACTCTCCATTTCATCGACCTTGACGCCAACAAAAATGTTTACGGCTTAATGATTTATTTGTTTATATGACGCCAACGTTTTGAATATTTAATAATTGTCTTTTACACCTGTATAAATATTTTATCAAAAAAGTATAAAAACATCTCTATTTTTATTTTCTTTTTGGAGCACTGCACAAAATTTTTTGCAACTTGAAACTTCTTGCAACTTTAAATTATTCTAATCGGCACCCATTGATGCTTCTTAGTTGGTCCTAATGTACTGGTACACATTTTTCATGCGCACTCAATAGCACTGTCGAAGAGCTAGTTAGCATTCACGTGTTGATAAAGTCTTTGTTCGTGGCTTCTTGCAATTTTCTGGATTTTGTTGATGTCGCTACATTTTTGAGGTCCCAATGAAGATCGTCCTTCCTAATGTACCAGGGATCATTAACAATATTTAGTACACACTTTGTTTTGAAATGTCTGGATAATTTTTATATTAGTTTTTTTTTGTGCAGCTCCAGAATTGAGCACCATACATCCATACTGTCTTCAGGCTAGATCAGAAATAAGCTGGTACAACAGGATTTAGTTATGTACTGACAGGACAGAGTTTCTTCCAAGGAGTCAATGCATCTTTCTATAGCAAATTCCCAACTCTTCTCTTTTTTATGACATGGGCGTTCCAGCGGAGCTTAGCGTCAAGTGTCATGCCAAGATATTTGGCTGTGTTTCCGTACGGTACTATCTCGTCATTTATAGTTACCGAATCCCTTTGTTAGTAAAATCAATGTATACTGACTTAAGGTCCGACCACTGAAAAGACGACCAATTCTCCCATGACAAAACCGGTTATTTAAACGTGCGAGTAGGTCTTCTTTACAGTGGTCGGGGTATGGGATTTTCGCGGAAATACGCGTTTTGACTGTTTCGTGGTCCCACAAATCTATTGCAATGATTTCTGGAAAATGTATGTATATGTGTATGTATGTTTGTGTCTATGTCCGTGAACACGATAGCGCCCAACCGGAAAAGCGGGTCGGCTTGAAATTTGGTTTACGTGTTTAAAATTACCGGGGGACGAACTGGATTGTTTTTGGTGACAATCTGACAAACGGAAGTGATAAATGTTACATGCGTTTTCTTTGGGATTCATCCGATTTTGATCAAACTGACACCATCTCATCCTGCAGTGATGAGAATTTAGAGTTCAATGGGATGAGCGGTTTAGGTGCAATAAGGGGTTTTATCGATTGGTTTGTGACGTAATGGAGAACTGACGGCAACATACCTCGTTAGCCCACACGTTATTGTTTGAATATTATCACCCGGCCATCGATTGAAGAACAAATAACCAAGAAGTAGAGAAATAAACCTCGTAGGAAAACACACGAATGCGTGACAGTATTATTATAGTTATTTGTATTAAGAGGTTCCTTGTTATAATCTCGATATAGCATTATTATTATCTTACGGAGATTCGTTTTTGGTATTGTGGTATTATTTTGGTAATGTGTAAACAGTGCGTCAATGTAGTCGGTAAGTTGGGTGGGGGGCACACCAGATATTTAATTTAGTTTTGAGTCTGGTTTAGGTTAAGTCCGTCATACACAGAAAACTCTGAGTTTATAACGTTTAGTACGTAGCAATGAATATACTATCTACCTTGGTTTGTCATCATAAAAAGTATCTTGGACAGTTTCTTAGGTTCGCGTACGGTGACAATGATCGAAATTATTATATTTGACTTTACCTATTCAATTATAATGTCAAAAATTTATCGAAATATTACAAACTCACAAATAAAAATCAAGTCTTTGTCGATTTCCGAAAAATAAGAGCCATCATGACTAAACTTGTTTGTCATTTTTTAAAACATAATAATTTGCCAGTTTAATGAAGCAAGTGTTTTTATTATAATTTGTACTATTGATGCAATATCCTTCACTAAACTAAATAGGTAATAATTACAGTGGGATTTTTTGTTACACTGTCTACTCATACCAATGAAAAGAGAACTATTGAACTTATATAGATTATTTTATAATTTTATCAAATGGCGATGTAAAAAGTCGCTAAGTAATTTTATGAAATAGACAAAATTATGCAAAGGGAGGATGTACAAGGTTAAATGAAACGTATATATTTCACACCAAAATTTATTAATATAAATTTGATTTAAATACACGCAATATAAATATTTTGTTAATACTTAAAAAGTATACGTTTACGTTTGTTTTGTTATAAATTTACAAACTTCAAAATTCCAAATTGTGCATCCCATATAATAGTTCACGTTATATGCAATAATATTAGATTTGCTCGAGTGCGACTAAAAGAATGCATGATTTCTTCTGTGTATGCCCTTAAACCAGCAGCGATGTTGGCTACACGTCCACCACAATTTTTGCTTTACACAAGCGCAGAAGAAAAATATGTATTCTTTTGAAGTCTGCTCGAACAAACCTATTAATAACCGTAATCATCATAATAGGGGATATTTTCATAATATATAATATTAAAAACACTTACCGACTAATAACTAGAGTAATGGAATATAACGACCATTTACAAATTCATCAATCATTCATTTTATGTTTTTAGTTTTAGTGCCAAAGAATGGCTACTGTTAACTACAAAAGGAAGGTAAAACATCAACTAGTTACTCTACGTATACCCGGATGTCCGAACAATTTTGAAACTGACCATGACGTGTTCTCATCCACCGGGAGTACCAACACTACCAACATAATAGATCTGTTTGTTATCCTCCACTGATGCAACCTAGACTGCAACTATCAGCACTTGCACCTTGCACTATAGCGTTTGTTATTACAGTTGTTTAGGTTGCACCCACTGGCCTGAAGGGTGCGTAAATGTAGTGCAGCGATGGCATGTATAATGGTTAGAGACGCTATACCTACTCTTTATTAATAAAACTAGACATTTTTTGTCATAACAAGTAAATAATATCGTATGTTCAACGACTGTGCCATATTGTAGGTCGGCAACTCTGAAATTTGACAATTAAACATTAGGGTTGTCATTATCCAAGATTGATAGGTTGGAGTTGACCAGTTTTATTGTTGTTTTCGTTACTTAAATTTCATGATATTTCTGGCGCTCTATTCACATCTGCTGTAATTTTGCACCGAGTGATAAGGAGAGATGGAGGTTTTCAGTAGCATAGCGAATGGCATAAGACCGAAACTTCCATCTCTATACAATTATATTTATACATGCGCTAAATAGCGATGGAAGCTTTCGGTATTATGATGTTCGCTATAATACAGAAAATCTACATCTCTCCAGATGCGAATAGAGCGCCTGGCTGAGGTTTTATATGTCAATTTCTAAAGCGAGCCAAGATAAATTAAAGAAAAAATTAAACCATCGCATATCAGTCCATAAAGTAAGATTGTATCACCTTTTTAAAAATAATTTGTTTCACATTGCATTTCCACACCTGTATGATTTATATCCAAGTTTCCTTGCTGTAGTTGAGCACTCTCATACCACCATGTGCTAGACAACAAAAAATATGACCTTGTGTAGTTTCGTATGAAGCGTTCCGAATGTGTTTTTTTTTTTCAGTGGGGGTTTAAAACGAAAATAAGCCAAAAAATGTCATTTATTTTATGTATTTGATCTATTTTAATTAAGTTTGAGGTTAGAATTTCTTCAAATACTTTATTCAACACCAAAGAACACAAACAATAAGAACGGATTTCAATTTTTTCTTGTGACTACGTGACTACCGCTGTAGGCAACCAAATGTACACATATTGGTTCCAATGAATTTCGTTCTGTAAATAAATAGGGCAGTGGCGTACCATATTATTTCTATCGAAGTGACACAAGTTTACACCAAGAAAAAAGCTAACGCCGCCGCGCACCGATGGAACTACATCACATGTGTCAGTAACTTTCACAAATGCTACCAACGCCAGACAAACAAATTTACTGCGCAAAAAATCGCCGGTCACGTGACACTCAAACATTAAAAATGACTCTGTGTAACATTGTAGTTATAGCTTTGTAACTATGAAATGCGTTATCCGCTTCATAATAAATAATACCGATTAAGTTTATGGAATAACAGCTGTCGCAAAAAGTAAACAACGTATATATAAAAAATCACACGCGCTGGGATACGTTCGAGACTGGTTCGAGATTTGACTTTATTATTACACTTTACTATTATTTATCAGCATCACTTCGGAAACGTCAAAGATTTTTTAATTATTTTCTTTTCTTTCTTGAATTCTATATCAAGACATTTTATGAATTCGTTTCAATCTCTCAAACAATCTACGCCACTGAATGAAAAACTGGTCTACTGCACACCGTAACAGATGCAACTTCACGGTGTTTAACTATGTTGAATCATCTCAAAATACACCCTTTTGCAGCCGTATTCACACCGCGTGCATTTTTGCACGGGCGAGAAGTGTAGAGATGGACTTTTTCAGTAACATGGTGATTCGCATAAGACCGACACAACCTTTATTAGCTTATATGTTATTCTTAGCACGGCTGCTCAGTGTAGCGATGGGTTGTGTCGGACTTATGCAAACCGACAAGCTGTGAATTGGGCAGTTGGTTTGTTTTCAGTTTTCTCTACAAGTTGGTACATGATATGAGTGCACTACACCATGCATATTACATATGAACGTACCTACTCTACACTACATTCCTCGAGAATAATAAATAGAGGTATTTTTGTTGATATGTTTTATTAATAGATACGTATGTATCAATTTAAATAATAATTGTCATTAATATTATATCGTTTATATCGTGGTTTTATCTCCTACACGTGTAGACAACCAAAATAGCACAAAAGGTTTACTCGTCATGGTGCACCGTTTCTTACACAAAAAATGAACTAGAAAACAAAAAGAAAATGTAGTCAAACAAACATAAACTAGACAAATCGCAATGTTCTACCTGGTTATACTTTTTCTATGTACATAGAAAATGGCGAAACGTATACATATCAGTTTACTAACAAGTTCAATAGTCGGATTGTTTCATATACAAATTAATAATATTGGCACAAATAATATTGCAAGAGTCGACAAGGTTTTTTAACAACATCGATATAAATGGAAGATATACATATACATATTTAGCATAATATATAGAGGTATAAAACACCGAAATGTACTTTTAATGATATTTTTCCGATCAAAATACATATAGTAGAGTTAAAACGTTGCCTAGAGCTCTATTGCCTATTATAACTCTTTGTAGATTATTTATTCATACCAGCCACAATTACTAGCAACCAAGTTGAGAAGAAATAAAGAATAAAATAGAATTTACTCGTATAGATGTTTCAAACCAAGGAGAGCTGTGTATGCAACCAAATATACGCGGGTCGATTATAAACCATACACTGCGTATAAATTGGTTGCATATGTCACTGTGCTCTACTTAGTTTAAAACTACTCTAAAACCTATTAATTTTGAATAAAAACAACTGTAAATAAAAAAAAAACTGCAACAAAGGTAAGCACTGTGTCAGATGACTGATATTGGATATGGAACTGTACATTCTCAGTACATGAATATTACATGAAAAGTATGAAGACGTTCATTTCGAAGTAGTTATTTAAGGAACCCCTCAGAAATCTTATCTTTGTGCGTTAAATATCAAACTTTACTCAATGTGCATTTATATATATCAAAATAATAATTTCATCCAATAAGACTTGAATTTGAAGTTAAATCTAATGAATTGTACCAAGTTGTTATAGGTACTTGAGATATTTGGTGTATCACATTTATATTGGCAAGTAAGCAAAACTTTTAACATAACATTTTATTAGTGTAAAGTAATAACATCTGAATTATGTCGGTGGTATTAATCAGGAATAGTATTGATCAGTTTAGCTTAAAATATCCTTTAAGATCAATATTTTGACAATATCGAGAAAAAATCATCTGTACTGGTTGCGTATAGTACAAGCGGACTGAAACTCCCGTAATAATTGAAGAAAACAAGTCGTTGAATATACTGCAAATGATTGCCAATCCAAATATAAAACATAGAACTTTGGGCATGTTTCGGGTCATGTTACCAACAATAACTACTCAAATTGCACTCTTTCTTGGAACGATACAAATAGATTTAAATTTTATTAACATTACATACCCAAAAACATCTTAACATTTTTAATGCATCAAAGAACATTTTTCAGAAAAGTTTACTTATATGAAAGTGTTGTGTTTTCAAAGTAAAAATATAATTTTCCTTGGCTTTAATGATATATAATCTACAAGTTCTTAGTTTTAATTCTTAGTTTAAGTATCGAGAGCTATAAAATTGTTACCGTCAATAAAATTGATCCAGTAATTGGTGATTATGTATATTTATTCATTTATAATATCAAGCTATTAACGTCCAGACAATGCTTCCCTACTTTACTTAATTCATCTTTAATTTTTTAATTGTCTATAATCTTTCTTTTCAACTATACAAGCCTATTAGAAGGCACAAACAAAATTGGTCAATGTACTCATCTACAGGTTTTGTTCTTTTTTTGATATAACTCCTACATTCTATTCTAAACTATACATACAATGGAACTTACAATTTATTTATCATAAGAATATATGTATGTAGTAGCTTTCTCGAATACTGTACACAATGTTCCTTATTTCCAGCTTTTATTATTATTATTATTATTGTTATTGTTAGCAGAAGTTGTTACGTTTTTATTTATCTTTTATGAAGCAAAGATGATATGTTGTTCTAATTTCAATTTGACTTGATTATGTGTTTCTTGTAATAAAGAACACTGCATACTAAGACATAGATAGATACACTTTTTATAATATACACAATAAACGTACAGTTATTTATGTATTTGTGGACCCAATTTTTCAATTCACTTTTTAAATGTTCTATTTACAAACTATACAATACAAACTGCTATGTACTGCAGTTGAAAGAAAGCAAATGTACACAAAGAAAGATAATATGATAAACATAATATTTTTATGATAAACATAATTCAAAATAGGACTAAATTCTAGGACTTTTGGTGTTTGTTAGGTTGAAAATACTGGTCCCAAAAATTTCGTTGGGAGGATTCAAAATTCTGGAGAAAATATACTCGAAAACAGCAGCACTCTTTAAAAAATAAAATTGTTAGTAGTGCAAATAACATGTTAAAATAAAGTATTAACAAATTATTAATAAAAAAAACTTTCTATTCAATTCATACAATATATAAAAAGACTTACAAAAAACAAATGCTTTTAAATATAGAAATGTAACAGATTAGTTATATCACACTATTATAAGGACCCTCAAAACTATAGTTTTATAAACAAACTTTTTCGACGATCAGAAAACTGTCCTGCTTATTAATAAGTTACTTAAATATTATAATTACAAAGAAATCACAATTAAATGTTGTACGTCGCCTCTGATTTTGCTAAAAGATGTTGAAAGTTGTGCTTAATGCATTGTATAGGACTGAGGACGGACATTTTGATTATTATTGTTATTGTTAATTCTTGTAGAGATAAAAATAACAAAGAAAGAGTTTGATTGTTTAGAGTTTTGGAGGTTATGTTATATTCAGAGACTTATTTTTAAAATAAATAAAAACAACTGGAATTCTCAATGTATAAAAATTTACAAAATGGTACAAAATAGGTTGTTCTGTGATTTATAATACATGCAAGTTCTCGCACGATTTCGACTTACTGTCCCGTGCCCATACTTTACCCAAGAGGCTTCTGACCTTCAGACTAGCCGACGTTCTGGATCCTCTGTATTTCTTCGGTGAATTCTGAGCGCTTCCTGTAGGTGTACCTGCAGCTGATGATGGAGATTTATTTCTGTTTAAATTTCTTTTCGATGAACTTCTTTTTCTGAATAGGTCTCGTGTTTTTTCAGGATTTTCCAGTTTTAGTCTGATTTGTGTTAAAATTCCTACTAGCAGTTCATCGACATTGTGGTTAATCCCAACTGATGTTTCAATGTACTTGCAGTCAAATGACGTAGCCAGGGACTTTCCTTCTGAAAGAAAAGATTATGTTTGTTATGCTGTTGGTGACGTAAAATTGGTATCCAAATACACTGACTCTCTAGGCGGATGATACATAATCTTTGTTCAAATTCATAAAATACAATTTCTACAGAATCATTTTAAAACACACTTTTATAATTTTTCAAAATGCTATTTTACTCAGTAACGTGAAATCAATGTATAGACTATGCACAATAAACAATTAGATTAAGTTTCAGAGCATAAACTATGAACGTGCTTTATACTAGTCGTCAGTTAATTAGTGCATCCATTAATTATGATTTGGCTCGATTGTCAAAACCACTATAGATTCAGTACGATTATTTTTTTTTCAAAAATGCATCGTTAATTGATATCGGTAAAGTAGATCTACATAAACATTAATTTTATTTTTGTTAGCTATATGCCTTTCGAAGTTCAATAATTATCTTTATCTGTCACTAAAAAAAAACATAAAATAAATAAAAAAAGAAATTATTGTTACGTAGTTATCAACAGCTTGTTTACAAAAAAAAACAACACTGAAAAAAATAGCGTTGGTTGTGATAAAAACCAAATTTGTTTTTTACATACTGTCAAAGTTTCCATGTACTAGAATTCCATGTTTCACAGATACATTCAGTTATACATATACGCAACGCTAGTGTGCATAAAAACCGACGGTAAGCATTTCTAACAATTATTATAATTTGTGACCTCCATTCTTTCGTTTTATTACTCGAAATAAACCGTATTACTGCAATCTTCAAGAAGCTGTAATTTTTAAACAAATTAAGATCGAACCTATGTTTCTATAATATTTTTTTCTTAAAAATTCTTCAGCTCTTGTCTGCCGAAGTTTGTCATAGAACTAACAAAACTATACTAACATCCTTATATACTTGGATGGAGGATTGCGATTATTGGCAAAGTATGTAATTGGAATTGGAAAATTATTAATATATATGCCTAGTTAGCGGAGATTTTGACCGGGGAGAAGATAGCCATTAAAGATATTCGTTTTCTTTTTGTACGAATTTCTTAATGAAACTGTAATGGGTCGGAAACCCATTATTTATTTATTAAGATATGATCAAATTAAGCGAGATATTTGTAAGAACATTCGGGAATGTCAAAGGTTTTTGCTAGGGTTGAACATCTGGTTTAGGATTTGACCGCGTGTTATACGTTTAAAATTGAAGAGTTGTCATTGGCTAAGAAGAAATGCTTCCGGCTTCCTTTTGGGGTCGAGGGATGCAAACGAACAGATCTCGCTCTTCTCATTTCAACCACCGTCATGTAAAGTACACGTTTTTGTGGAGCGTTCTTAGGCGCTTAAGTTTATCCCTGGTAAGTCTTTTCTCGCATTTCATTGTAAATTAAATTATTCATATTTCTGCTAAAAGTGTGTCTGTCTAAATCAACTCCTAGGTTTAATTTAAACGTCAATATGTTCAAAGCTTCATTCATTTTTCTATGTAACCTATCAAACGGGATTGTTGATTATTATTGTTAATAGATGTTATTGTTTTGATAAGTGTTTCGTTTCATTTGAGTAGTCTTGCTTTATCAGCCCTTATTAAATGTTAAATACTTAAACGCGTCAGTTAGTAGTCAGAAAATGTGTTCACAAGGTTCAAGAAAAAGAACCCAGTTAGTTTTGCCTTCGAATAAATTGGAAGAGATTTGATGAATTAGGCGCTTAATTAGATTTAATAATTAGAATTTTGACCAGTAATTAAAGCCCTTAAACCGCGCTTGGCCAAAATGCTACCATGTTAGGGAGTCGCGGTTGTTCCCGCCATTTTGACCTCCTACAAAACATGTCGATCGATAGAGTTATTCAAATAGTATACCCCAATGTTTTGCCCACAAAAAATATCAAACGACTTAGCAAAAAATTTGATTTAATTACCAGTGCGTCATCTAAAACAGCTCATGGTGTCCTCAAATAGGATTGCACAAAAAAACACCATCCGCCGATACCATAGAACATCGGGGTTAACAAATTTGGAATCTACATGAAATTCTGCATCTAGTAATGGTATCAATACGACACTACCCTTATGGTTACAACCCCTTTCTCATAAGTAAAGCGGTAAATTGGTGTGCGGCTTATCAAGTGTGTTATATAAATGTTTATAACAATTGCGAAAGTTAATGCATAACTTTGATTAGTACGTCAAATTGTAGGTAATTAATAGGTGTAACTACCCTGAAAAGGTCGGAGTTTGGCCTACTCAATAACACCCCTTAAATGATAATAATTTTGACCTAGAAATACGACGGCAGACATATAAAATAATTAATAACTTTCGTAAATATTCTTGCATAACTTTGATTCATACGTCAAATTGTAGGCAATTAATAGAGGTAGCTACCCTCGAAAGTTCGAAGTTACGCTCACTCGATAACATGCCTTAAATGATCATAATGTGGACCTACTGCATAACAAAGAAACCACCGCCACACTGATAAAAACATTAATGACTTCTGTAAATGTTTTTGCATAAGTTTGAGCCATACGTCAAATTGTAGATAATTAATAGAGTTAGCCGTCCTGGTATGCTCATCTTCTCCCCAGTGAGACTTTGGGTACTGAATCCTGTAAATCGCAACTCTCTACCAGGTGTACTTTGTCTAGGAGAATCATTCGTTTGGGGATCATAGTCTTAATCTTAAGTTGATATTAATATATGTATTTGATCAATATTTGTTTTGTTTCAGAGATATGCTTACCTTCTGTGCTGACAACCCTTGATCTAACCAAATCTGCCTTATTCGCCACCAAGATAACGGCTTTTGTACTGATGGCATCCATGGTCCATAGAGTTTGCAAAATTGATTCTGCATTCTCTAGACTCCCTCTATCGGCGCTGGAATAAACCACGCAATACGCATGTGGATCACTATATTTTCCTATGCAACTGTCCGGCTGAAAAAAAAAACGATGGGCAGATTAAAAAATGCGAAAATTGTTTTTTTTTTAATTAATAAAGAGGGGTCATCAATAAATTACATTTCTTACCGATAGATCTGCAGTTGCAAAGTCAATAAATACTAATTCAGATTCTTCACCAGCAAGTAGAACCGACACAGCTTTTTCTCCACTTTCGTCATCTACAACAAACAAGAGAAAGCACGTTAATGTGAGAACTAGGTAGCTATCTCCAGTTGATATTATTGCAAAATTTCATCTACATTTGACATCAATCCCAAATATGCATACGCTGCCTTGCTAGTGGCTTCGCTAACATGACCTATACCCATACAATAGAAACTTGTAATTAAAATTTGTGCTTAAGCGTTGAATACAATATCAAACAGAATATAATCTGCTAAAAGAGAAGTTGGTAGACCATATGTTCGGCATGAATTAGCCGTTCCGGGGTTAGAAGTGTCAGTTGTACCCTAATTGCTAGTCTAGGGGTCGCTTAAATTGCCTTTTGTTTAACAAAATATCTTGGCTGCTGCAGTAGGTGTCGACTGCGTTTTCCTTATGCACTGACGGACTTTCTATACATACTCGATACGTGCCATGAGTGACTTTTGATTTTACGCGTGACACATAATTTTGGGGTCGATTAATGCTATTGTAAAATATCTGGGGTTGTCCCCACCCAACTTTGCGACTTCCTCGTTTACACATTGAAACGTCGTAATATTCTACAATACTTCGTGAAACCACAGCCACTCTAGTTTCCAACCTAATGTCAGCAGTTTTTTTAGCTCTAGTGGCATTTCCGGTCACCAGAAGTTGATATCAACTTTGGTATTTTAAATGGAATAATATATTTTTACGTTCCGACTATTGCAATCGACAAAAAAATCGAGATTTCATCGGAAATACGCGTTTTGGGGTGCCCTGAATCGATTGCAATGATTTCTGGAAAATGTATGTATGTGTGAATGTGCGTATGGCCGTGAACACTATTGCGCCTAAACGGAACAACGAATCGGGTTGAAATCTGGTATGCTTATTTAGAATTACCTGGGGACGAACTGGATTGCTTTTGGTGACAATTTGACAACCGGAAGTGGCAAATGTTACATGCATCTTCTTAGGGATTTATCCGATTTTAACCAAATTGATACCAGTTTACCCTACAGTAACCCTAAATATGTATACAAATTTTTAGACCAGTAGGATGAACGGTTTAGGAGCTATAATCTTTTATAAAAGCAATTTGACAGAATCCACAGCCTTCGTCGCTGTGTCGTAAACTGTCACATTTTGACAAACGTCACTGCCACTGACATGACATGACATTAAATTACGACAAATGTCATTATGTCATAGAAACTGACGTTAGGTAGGAGCCAGAGTGGCTATGGTTTCACAAAATTGATGAATGGTGTTTAGACACTTCATTGTGCAAAAGATATAGTCGGAAAGTTGGGTGAGGGCCACCCCAGATCAAATTTGAATTCTGCGTATGAAAATGCATCGAGTTATATCAGGGTATCCTATACCCAAATGTCACCGTTTTTTAATTATTTTTAGTTAATATTAAAGCTGACACATATTTAATTAATTAATTAGTTAATTAATTTCATATTTGGTAGGCAGACGCTCTCAGAGTATACCACTAGAAAGATGTCTGATTCTTACATTATATCATGTAAAGATCCATTTCGACATTTTAAAATATCAAAAACTCATTTTTTTCAAATAGCATCCTGTATGTGAATACATCATTGGACACATTCTCTATCAATCGATATTAGAGTTCCCTATATAGACGTATCCGCTGTAGTTTCGACGAGCTTTTTCTGAAATCTATTAAAATTTATCTCACGTTGGCATTTGATTGAGATTTGTAATCCATTATTCTCATTTATTGAAATGGAACAGTACAGCATTCAAATGGTGATACTTTAAATCTAGTTATAATTTATGAAATGTAATTTAAAATTGTGGAAATCACGTGACATACGTCTAACGATAAAAAGCTAGGCGTACCGCCATAAAGAAGGCGTTATTTAGAAAAGTAAATAAAAGTTTTGATGCGATGCGATGGGATGAAAGTGGAAGATTAATTTCAATCAATAGTTATAAATACTGTTACAAATGTCCCCCATTATTTCTAAACATTTAAGTATGTATTCTAATAAACGTATTACGTAGGGGTTGTGTTGTCAGCAAACGACATTAAGCCATCAAACAGATAAATGGCAAAATACATTTTTACAGCTTGCTATTAGAATGTCAGCATAAAAGAAAGAGATATATTTTGATGATATAAAAGTAAAAATAGGTACATTAAATAATACATAAAAGTTTTCCTGCAATGGCTATGGAATAAAAGTGGACGATTAATTTCGATCAATACTTATAATACTGTTACAAATGTTAATGTGTCCCCCATTATGTTCTAAATATTTAAGTATGTATTCTAATAAAGGGATCGGTTGTATTGTCAGCAAACGACAATAAGCCAGCAAACAAATAAATGTCAAAATACATTTTAACAGCTTGCTATTAGAATGTTAGCATAAGAAAAGATGTATTTTGAAGATGTAAAAGTAAAAATACATTTTTACTTTTTAATTTTATATTTAAACTTAAGCACTTAATAACCAGGCAACATAATGATTTTTATTTGTTTATGAAGATAAAGCTTGATTTTACAAGCGACTGTATTGAATTAGAGAATATTAACATTTCCACTAATCTTTTTATTTGTCATTCTTGTTTTTTTGATTGTATTTGCATTACTTAACGAAGTAATTTTACGAAACTTAATACGATTATTTTTTTTTATCACTATTTTGTCAACAAAACTAATAATGACGACGTAAGCCTGTTTTGCCACGTTGAATAACAAGCAGCAAATTCAAAATTCAGGCGGCTACCATTTTGATACAAGATAAACGCCCTGTCGCGTTGGAACCATTAACAAAAGGCAACCCAGTACACAATACGAATCAGTAACGCCACGGAGACAAGTGTTGTTTTCAAACTCTGTCCCCCGATATTACAATGGAGCTGTTGGATTGTTTGTACCGAACGTTACCATGTTACGATGTACAGTAGTATCAAATATTTGAAACCAAGCGGTAAATGTATTCATTCAATTTTCTAAAGCACAGCAAACTTGTTGCTGTTTTTTTATCTAAAATATTTATCGTGTATATAAAGATTGTATCTAAAATGGTACAATTACGTCTTAAGGTAAAGTTTATGAAAATTACGGCGGGGTTGTTAGTTTATTAGTGTGGCATTATCCGTTTAATCACGGTTTATTTTTTATCTTGATTTGCGTGTTAAACGCAAACAGTGTTATGGTGAGACCTGGAAATATTTTAATAAGTTTATTATTGTCGTACTTTAGTACTTAGTAGCATATAAAAGTTGGCCTAGTTTAAGGGTGTTGGCTGGACAATTATGATATGATCAAAACTGTTCAACTCGATATAGCCTGATAATAGTTGACATTACAACTACGAAATATATTTTAAATTTTCTATTTTGGCCTGGTGCTTCACATCTATTTTGAAAATCCATAGTATCACTTTTGAAAATGTATGTTTACCTAAATTGTATTAATTTATTTATCAGTGAATTACAATAAATAATAATAATCTTATTTATCAACTTATCTGACAGATCTCTGTTGCGGGATTTATGGGTAGGTGAATAAACCCGCCCTTACATCTCCTTTTCGACAGTGATCACGGTAACCTATATTAATTTTGCTTCTGTTGTGTTATAACAGCAGTACAATTCTGTCGAGAAAGCGGGGGAAAACACACCAATATATTGTTCTCGAGTTTTCTGGAGAAAAGACTTGATTAACTCGACTGTACAGGCATCTACAGGTAGCTGGCATATACACATTATGTCATGATAACAGAAATTTCCAATAGGTACATTGGACAAAATACAACAAGAATAAATAAGTCCAATTTCCCATATAATAACACCATCTTGTTAAAAAAATTATTTCTTTAGTGTTAAGGCGGCTCCACACGCAATGGAAAATCCGAAGGTCTGCCTTGAGGCAGCCTTTAGGCGCTAGGCCTCCTCCATCCACACGTCGACGTTTCTCCATCCACACGTAGAGGTTTTCCTTGAGGTCTTGCGCCTCGAGGCATGCCTTCGGATTTTCCGTTCCGTGTAGAGCCACCTTTATAAAATAGTTCTCTATAAGCGAAGTAAAGGTGGCTCTACACACAACTGAAAATCCTGAGGCATGCCTCGAGGCGCAAGACCTCAAGGAAAACCTCTACGTGTGGATGGAGAAACCTCTACGTGTGGATGGAGGAGGCCTAGCGCCTCAAGGCTGCCTCAAGGCAGACCTTCGTATTTTCCGTTGCGTGTGGAGCCGCCTTAACTGTTCATAACCATTTCGCTCGGGAGGATTGCAGAAACGCGAGGCGCCTTCACCATTTTGCAGTCAATCATTATTGCAGTTATTTTGATCGTTGTTGATTCTCCAATTTGTATTAAAAGACATTATGATTCCATGACTTGCAGTACTCGATTAAGAACATTATTATATTTGTTTGTATAAATAGATCATTCTTGACCAGCACAATATCGATTATGGGGGCCAAAGTAGTATATTTACATGATTTAGTGGCAGTTATCCCGTTTACTTACAATAAATTTACATATAAAATGGTTTAGAAATCCATTATGCAAAGTTTCAGCTGGAACAGTTTTCAGCGTCAGAAGAAGGATCCATTATTCATTGGATGTCATTATTTTCGAGAGGTCTGACATACGTGTTTGACGTAGTGACTGCTCAAAATAGAAACTACACATTTATAACTGTATTTTATTACTGAATTGCAACGTTTCGGCTCTTAACAGCATATTTAAAAGTATAAGAAACTCAGTATACTTATTAAAGCTTCTAATAAGTAATAACTATTACTCAACATCATTCAGTTTTATTTTAATTGCAATTTCTGTTCATATCGTTTTGAAAAGGATTTGAAAACTTGAAACGATTTGAAACGCTCATATAAACGCTGTCAAAACAGTTTTGAAATGTCAACGTCAAATGTCTGGGTTATTGCGAGTTTTGACAACAATAATATACACTTATGAAACAGTTTTTGGTGTATAACTTATGTTGTTGTGGTTGTGCTTGCAAAACATGGCGAGAAAATTTACGCATATTGCAAATACACATACATCTGCATATACTAGCACCAGAGAAAAATGCTAGGTTATGAAACTCTGTTCGTTGTTTATGTCATGTGCAGCAACATCACGGCAGGGTTTTTAACAACTATGTACTTATTTACTATTTAATAACTATTTTAAGCGTTTGAAATAAATCCAAAAAAATAATTTTAATTAAAGCCAATTTTAACATCACAACAGCAGACGCCATTCTCAGACCAAAAAATTGTGATCATGTGAATTTATGTTCTATAGTTTGATGTGTTAAGTAAAGATGTTTGTACAGAATACCTTTATTACGGATTTAATCCTCTTTCTAAGTATCCAATGTGTAAAATTAAAATTAACAAAACCTTAAAAAAATCTTTCTATCGCAATTTTGCTTACTACATTGCCAGACCAATTTGTCAAGTTTACTTTCCAAAATCTTAACGAAGTATGTACTTTAAAAAAAAAAAAAACAACATCACTCGAGTGCTGCCATTTAACAATAAAACGTCGATGTCTACCTTGACGAGTGAACGTCTGGCCGCGCTGCGTCAAAACTGCATCCGAGCAAAATTAATTAGAGTTTAGTAAAGCAATTACATAGTTTGATTAGATTTTGAATGGTCCGCCGTGTACCGCCTCTCTGAATGCAGCCACTAATTCAGCAGCTTGTCGCCTCTAAACTTGCGAACTAGCTACTAGCATCAGCCAGTTTCAGTTGGGACGTGTTACCGCGGTTTGTAGAATAACTAATGATATGCCACTGATGTGCCGTATACACAAGAAGCCACAGACATTCACGGCGCAGTAGACTTGTTGCTATTATATAGTGTTTGTGATGGAGTGAAATAAAACCGTTGCAATACAAGCACGAACTACACAGAGGGAAAAATATATTCGATACAACACGAATATCATGAGTGAAGAATATCACTTGTTTCTATATCCGCAGAAAGATCATTTGGTTGGTTCAAGTAAAATATGAAATTCTCAGAGTAAGAATATGATTTTCTTGATGTTCCAAGTATTACGTTTTCTTGTTTTAAGTGTGAAGGAACTGCTTGAAAGGAATTACGCCTGTTTTAAGCGATACGTACGTATACTTTTGGGTCAAGAAACTGTTTGTTCGTTGAAGTATGTATAGTTTTTACCCAACAAAATATTGTTGTTGTTGTTGTAAAACGAACGTCTTACTCTTTTTATATGTAGAAGAATAACATTTTTTTCTTCGTTAGAGCAAAATATACTCAACATAAACATACTAAACTCTTAAACCGGAAGAATAACTAGCCGTTGAAATAACTACATATATTGAAATTCTTATTACAATAAAATATTATTTGGATAGAAAAAAATATGTAACCCTGGATGCGAAAAGGGACCTCTCGTGCGAAAATAATGTGCGCCATAACAGTACCTATCGGATGAGACCTTACGTGTGCAAATAGCGTGCAAGATAACGTCATGATAGGTCCCTTTTCGCGTCTGAGGTCTCATCATAAACCATGTAAGTCACCCATGAAATAAAACACTTATGGATAGATGTGAACAAATAATATACCAACACTCAATATCGTCAAACTTATATAGCGGTAATATGTAGCAAAAGACGCGAGAAACTGTTAGCGCCATCTGTAAAGTAATTGCACAACTTTCTATGTATCTCTCAGAGTAAGAATCTTGGGTCAAGAAACTGTTTTTTCGTTGAAGCATATATATTTTTCCTCCAACGAAATATTTTTGTTGTAATAATAAGACAAACGTCTACTTTTTTATTGAAGAATAACATTATCTTCGTCAGAGAAAAATATACATACTAAATTCTTAAATCGAAGGAATAACTAACCGTTGAAACAACTATATTGAAATTCTTATTAGAATAACATATTATTTGTATAGAAGAAAACCCTCTTCATGCTACACTATATACACAAGAATAATTTTTCTTGATATCCAAGAATAGAGTGCTCTCTGTGTAGAAATAAGGTCAATAATAATAAAAGACGGCATTTAATAAGAAGTCAACCCAACAAACAATTTTGTAGTTACATATATGGACTACATAGTGTCATTTTGAGTGCTAAAAAATAATCTTACAGAACATTTTATTAAGTATTATTTTCTATACCTCTGTTAAAGTCTTATGTAAGTTCTTCATCTGTTGTACGTCGCGTATGTACGCAAGTAGTCAAGACGCCCGTAATGTGATGGTTGTTTTGACAGACGATAGCTATCAACAGCTATCGATTTACTTCTATTCAATTGAAAAAGAAATGGTAATCTTTTTCGGGTTGTGCTTTGGCGATGAAGGGCGATATATGGCGGTTAAAATCTGTTCACTTTCATCTTGAGTACCTATGTAGTAAAACGGGGTTCTTTACACAAGTGAATAAAAATGAAATTGAAATGAACAAATTTGAAATGTCAATAAAACACAAGTATTACATACTGCAAGAAGTTCTTTGTTTTCATGGAAGATATTTGAGGTGTATTTTGAAAATCCCAACAATCTAAAAAACATTGTCGTAGCCACAAGTGAAAAAATGCACATGTCGTATCAACGCCGCGCCGGCGCCGTATCGTGATGAAGGCAACCAGGGTCAAACTACGCTCACTGCGTTAGATCAGAAAAAATATCATTACTGAATTAAATTCAAATGAAAATATACATAAAACTCAACTAGAGAAAATTAAACACGAATCTAGAGCGCGGTTTTCAAAGAATTCTCATTTAGATATGGTTTTGATATCGCTGAACGTTTCTTGGACGTTCATTCGGGAGTAATACCGGGAATGGTAGAATTTTAAAGTTTCCAGCGGAGAAATTTGCCGCCTGGTAAAGCAAACGTATGCTTGTATAAGTGTATTGGATGGTTAATACCCATGGGGAACACGTAGAGAAATAACTCGAGGCGAGCAGGAGGTTAGAAAACAAGCAGAACAAGCAAATAGTGTAGAGTGTCTCTTTGTGCGAAACAAATAATAATGCGAGTATTTCTAGCTACCGTATTAATATTTATCAAACCTATGTTATGTTGATGTTATAGTTTATGATGTATTATTCCCAGCGCGACTGTGGTGTTGCCTCCAAGTGTATCTGCATTCTGTATCGCTAATATTAAACATATCCTTTTTGACGTTATCTTTTATGTTTAGTTCAAAAGGGGCTACGGGGTAGGTGGAACACACCAGCTGATTGTAGTCAATGGCTGCGGCTACAGTACAAATTTTAATACACATATATAATTGCTAGATAAACTGGCAATAAGTTGATCTCCTTCTTCAACTGATTGTTTAACAACGATTGTTTTTTTCTAAAATCCGGCGCATCCGCCAATGTTGCTATATTCCCTTAAGCCTAGTTTATATTCAACAAGACTCAAACGCAAAACACCAAATATTGAATACATCCGATTTTGACCAAACTGATACCTGCGCACCCTCCAGCAACTTTAAATATCTATACCAATTCACATATCATTGGGATGAGCAGTTACAGAAACAAGAGAAACAGGAGAAACAGGAGAAACAAGAGAAACAGCCTTTGTCGCTGTATTGCGAATTGTCAGATTTTGACAAACGTCAGTGCCACTGACATGACTGACGTCAGGTTGGGGTCCGAGTAGCTGTGGCTTCATGAAATTGATATTATTCAATCTATTCAATGCAAAAAAGTGTTTAGACACTTGTGTCAATAATTTAGGCGGAAATTTGAGTGGGGGCCACCTCGGATTTTTTTGTACACTGTCTATTGTACACTTGTTGATTTCGTATGTTATATTTGCAGACTGCCTGCGTTTTTCTGCGCCTGGTGGATATCAGCGTTTATTAACCGTGTATAATGCCTATCTAATGACAATGTTGAAGATTATCAAAACCTCAGACCGTAACTCTTTGACAAATGCCTCTTGCAACAGACTGGGGAAACATCGATAATTATACCGTCAGCTACGCGTTTTTTTTTTTTTTTCGAAAATTAAGAATTCATTGATTTGAATCGCGGAAATCTCCAATGTAGATGTATGGAAAGCAGAGGTTGAGATTGGCTCTGGTAAGTGGCAAAAATATTCAACTTGGGATTCGAACTTTTCCAGTCGAAGCCTCGCTACTCACCACAATGCCACTCCTATAGGAATTCATACTTGTCAAAAGAAAGTATGAATCAGTTTTTCAGGAGCGCAATATTCGATTCTTGCCGTCACTTATTATTTTTGTGGGTACTTTAACTTCTCTAATGTCTTAGTTTAGTAGTGCGATTGTCACCTTCTTATGAATGTACGTGTGCACTTCATTAAAAGGAGGCAAACGGACTATTAGTGCGCTCCGCAAAAGTGAAATCGAACCACAATTTTTCCTGTGGATAATAAAAACTCGCCAGAACTTTTTTCTTATTTCCCCATGAATAAAGTGGTAATAAGCGTAACTTTACGGAGCGCGTATAAAATTCAATTGAAATCTTCCGGGAGCTTTCTCAAGCTCAGCACTTATTGAATTCGTTAAAAGCTCTACCATGCTTCCATTAAGCTTTTATTCGACGGGATAAACCCAGTTACCACGCCTGTTCGAATGCCTACTCCAATTAACTGGACTTATTTAAACGAATTGGGAATTTTCGAGCAACAAAGAGTTATTCACTTCTCGACTTATTGCCATATAAAAACTGAAACTTTGTTGATACATAATGCAGATCACATAAATGAGTAACTTTTGAATATGTCGCAATTTGCGATTTGCAGCATTCTGCATATCTCAAAATTGTTACTTAGTCTCTGACACACTGTTCTACAGGATTGATTAGGCATCTCAACTTCTACATCATTTGGCACTTAAAATACCAAACTAGCAGGTTTACTGTCTAGTAAGTAAGCCATACAAGCAATGATCGAAACTTGAACTTTTCAAATAATTGTACGCAATGCCGACCCACATATTATGGGTACGGCTAGGCTAGGGCGACAATCTTGGAACCAGAAACGGTGACGGTAACGGGGTCGCACAAACCACACTTTGTCGCGACGCCGACGTCGCGTAGCACAGAAAGTGATATCATTGAATTAACAGCGAGGTTGCGCTTTTGATTGTGCGACGTCCAAGAACAAAAAATTGACAAGTGAGGTAATATTAGGTGCATCTCATTATAAACTAGCATTTTTTAAATTTATTTTTTATTGTACCCATCGAAAAGTGTATGTATTTTCGTCTATTTTTACTATTACATTTTTACCTATTCTATAACTTTGATTAGTAGATGCCGAATTCTGTTTTAGTAGCATTGATGTGGGAACATATGGAAAGTGCCGTGATTTTAATGAATTTAGAAATTATGTGGTTGGCAAAAGAATAGGTGTAAACTAAATGAACATTTACTTCCATAAGAGTTACCAAATGATATATCTGGTACATCTGTTTCATGATGAAATGTTTGTTTCTATTATCCATGGTCTACAATTCGAAGATATTTTACAATATATATAAGTCATTCGTACTCTATGAGTCTCAAGCAGCATGGAGCAGCACTTATTTATTAACAAATTTAAAATAGCTTAAGTAATAATGTCAGTAAAACTCACCTATACTAGTATCGTACGCATGTAGATATTCAGAAGTCATAAACTGCGAGACCAAGGATGACTTTCCCACGGCGGGTCCTCCGAGCATTAAAACTTTGTAAGGAGTAGGTCCTGGAGCACTAGTCGACGATTCCCTCGACGATGCTAGGCTGCACGTCGCTGATGTTCTTGCTGATCCGGCGGCCGAAACAGCGGTCGGTAACTGTTCAGTACTGAAACAGAAATAGAAAATCGTAGATTCAGATATCTAAAGTGAATGCGGAGTTTTGTATTTTGTATTGAAATTTACAGTTGTGGATGCGAGGACGACGCACGGACGAAGGATAACGACGTCTGAGGGCGACAGATCGTGGGATACGACGTTATTTGCATATATCTTAGTTTTACGTCGATGTAGGGATCAACTGATAAGATGAAGGAGCCAGGTATTTGTGTGAAACCTTGCTTTTTATTTCCATTTCCAAACACACTGACGCACTTTGATATTCAGATACACCGTAGAAAGTGGGAAATGCAAGGTAGACGGTAGAATTAAATAATTTAATCGTGAAAAGAAAATGCTGATTTATTGTCTCTTTAGTAGACCAAAATGTCGTTTTTATCCATGTTTCTGAATCAAGTTGAGAAATTCCGTAACTTGTTTGGTGTTGATAGATTGTGTTTATCCCCGAAGAATAATCCCACAAATGGGGAAAAACATTCACTGAACACGTATATTGAATAATGCAGCTGAACAAAAGCTAACGCGCAAATTTCGTGTCCGAAGGTAATAAAAGCAACAGCGAAAACATCGTAACCAAGCGTAAAATTATATAATGACACGATCAATTCTTTCCAACGGTATCATTACCACATTTTCCGACTTGATAAATACAGTAATAACAGCGAAAAATTTGTTAAAAATAACTCGAACAGCAAAAGAACAGAAGCACGATCTCTCCAATGTTACGCGAGACAATCCAACGGCGCTTTTCTTTTGTTTGTTCCGTTTTGGACGCGGCATCGTTCAGTATTTGCCTCGCAAATATCGAGGCCAATAAAAAATGCATTTTTCATAAAACCGTCCGACCAGCCGTGTTTGTCGTATTGATTATTTTTTCTGGGAAATTTTCGCGCTGTAATTTATGATTCAGTCATAAATAATTTGCCTGTTATTTTTTTAGCGTGGTGTGCAAAACTGCGACCGCGACCGGTACAAATAGCCAAATGAACAGAGAAATCGTTTTATTCGTTGATAAATCGTGTGTATCGAATTCAAATTTAGATTTTGATTGATGAATAAACTTTTACAGTTATACTCGTACACTGCTTGCCATCAGTTTAACGTTTACCAGAGTTGAGGTATTATTTGATACCTAATGTGACACCATACATAATAACGACACCTACAACCATACGAATGGACGTATACGTTACACACATTGTTTTTTTTTTATTTGTAAAACTGAATAATAGATATGTTCGTTACAAGTGCAAAAAGGCGAAAGATTTTAAGTATTTTTTTTAAGAATTAAGCATTAATTAAATCTTACCTAATAAATAATTAAGCTATGTAAAACGTTTGAAGTGGGTAGTACTTACTATATAATTCCTAGAGTAAGACAAATAGTAGTAATTAATTAGTTAGTACTGTCAGGGCTTATTTAATGGTAGAAATTAATTAGAGTAACTTTCAAAAGGACTTTCAGCCTTTCTTGTAATTTGTACTGCTGCAAGGTGCTAATAAGAGATGCCTCTGCTTACGTATTCTAAGCGACGCCCTTAGGGCAAGTTTTAAATTAAACACTTTAAGTTTCACTGTAGAGCAGAATCCTCTCATTTCGCACTTCTTGCGACGTTGTCTACTCGACAAACTCGGTAAAGCATCTTCAACCGGTGGGCTGCATGGGTGAAAAAATATGAGTTTGTTTAGTGCATCTGCAAGTACTTGGGTGCCATTTGATCATAAAAGAAAAATAGATGCTTAATAGTATATTATTATACAAGTTTTATAAGACGTCAAATTGGCTCCAGCGACGAGTGCCCCAAATGAACGAATGGGCCAATATGTCTTATAAAACGAGTGTAATATACTATTTTTTCTACTTTGCGTCATTAATTTTATAAAAATTTAGAAGTATATTAGGTAAAATTCCAATCTAGAGTATTTATGGGTGCAACCGTTGGTAACACTGTCATCTGTCACTTAAATTCAAATATCTGTGAAAAATTATATACCATCATATACTAGTAGTACGAAACCTAGGATGCAACACGCATGTTTAAATATGTATAAAAATATACATACTTCGCAGTTTGTGCGATTCTAAAAAATCAGTTTGTGCTTACTTTTGTGGTTATGTGTATTTTCGTTTGACATGCATTTGATATCAATGTCACCAATCTTAGAAAAAAGTTACTAAAGACGGTGTTACAATTTGCTAATTGTAACACCGAAAACAGTGTTACAATGTGTGCATTGTGAATGCAAAGTAGAAAATAGTATATTATTATACAAGTTTTATAAGACGTCAAATTGGCGCATGAGTTGTTTTGAACGAATACGCCAATATGTCTTATAAAACGAGTGTAATATACTATTTTTTCTACTTTGCGACATTAATTTTATAAAAATTTAGAAGTATATTAGGTAAAATTCCAATCTAGAGTATTTATGGGTGCAACCGTTGGTAACACTGTCATCTGTCACTTAAATTCAAATATCTGTGAAAAATTATATTCCATCATATACTAGTAGTACGAAACCTAGGATGCAACACGCATGTTTAAATATGTATAAAAATATACATACTTCGCAGTTTGTGCGATTCTAAAAAATCAGTTTGTGCTTACTTTTGTGGTTATGTGTATTTTCGTTTGACATGCATTTGATATCAATGTCACCAATCTTAGAAAAAAGTTACTAAAGACGGTGTTAAAATTTGCTAATTGTAACACCGAAAACAGTGTTACAATGTGTGCATTGTGAATGCAAAGTAGAAAATAGTATATTATTATACAAGTTTTATAAGACGTCAAATTGGCGCATGAGTTGTTTGGGGCACGAGCAGCGCCAGCGGCGAGTGCCCCAAATGAACGAATGCGCCAATATGTCTTATAAAACGAGTGTAATATACTATTTTTTCTACTTTGAGTCATTAATTTTATAAAAATTTAGAAGTATATTAGGTAAAATTCCAATCTAGAGTATTTATGGGTGCAACCGTTGGTAACACTGTCATCTGTCACTTAAATTCAAATATCTGTGAAAAAGTAATTATTGATAATTATTATATACCATCATATACTAGTAGTACGACGCCTAGGATGCAACACGCATGTTTAAATATATATAAAAATATACATACTTCGCAGTTTGTGCGATTCTAAAAAATCAGTTTGTGCTTACTTTTGTGGTTATGTGTATTTTCGTTTGACATACATTTGATATCAATGTCACCAATCTTAGAAAAAAGTTACTAAAAACGGTGTTACAATTTGCTAATTGTAACACCGAAAACAATGTTACAATGTGTGCATTGTGAATGCAAAGTAGAAAAATATATTTTGAATACTCGATATCCAGTGGATATTTACTCCCAAACTAAATACTGGCAACAACAAATTTTAAGTATTTACAACTTTTATGTATTCCGGGTTGTGCCAAATTCTGGATCTAAAGCACTAGTGCGTGACAGGAATATTTTATTCGCTGGACATTTAACCGAATTCTGTAATAGGCTCATTCCGCGGTGTCGAGGAGGAATCGTTTGGTGAATCTTTAAGTAATGTTTTATAAATTCCCATATAATTTCTTATTAGTTAAAAAGTTCAAGTATTTAGTACCAAAACAGTGTTTGTGATTAAAATGTTTTTTGTTGTTTTATCCCCATATAAGTTGCGCTGACACCGCCAACGCCGTGAATTTTGACACCCATACCAGTCTTATTCAACTACCTTAGTAAAACCACCACATTTTAAATTTATCGTATTGATGATGAAAACAGGTTCAAAACAAATATACATATCTGGAAATAATATGAAACACGATATTTTGTATTAATTTAATTCAATTTTGTATTAAAATGTGCATTATTTTGTATTTACTGATCTGATATAACCTGAATCGATTGCAATGATTTCTGAAAAATGTATGTATGTATGTGTGTATGTATGTATGTATGTCTGTGAACACGATAGCGCCCAGACGGGACAACAGATCGGGCTGAAATTTGGTGTACGTATTTAGAATTCCTGGGGGACGCACTGGATTGTTTTTTTGTGACAATCTGACAACCGGAAGTGGCAAATGTTACATACGTTTTCTTAGGGATTCATCCGATTTGGACCAAACTGAACCGGTGAGAAGTTAGCCACAACAGTTATCCACAACTTTTTTTTCTGAACCGATTTTAATGAGTTATACATCATTGGAAAGCGCATAACGCCCTGAATCTCCCCTAGTTTTGCCCGATCGAAAAAATCATAATTAGGGCCCAAAAAATTAAAATGAAAGTTGGATTTCTCGCAATTTTGCCGAAATTCCCGGGATCATATCTCAGTTATTACACAACCTATCTCAACGATCTTTGCACCACTGGAAAGGGCAGGTCTTCAACTACACACCATAGTTTTGCCCGATCAAAATTGTGACAACTTCTGTCAAAAAAAAATTATTGAAATATTAGTGTTCTGAATGATCACCATATGCCAGCCACAACAGTTATCCACAACTTTTTTTTCTGAACCGATTTTAATGAGTTATACATCATTGGAAAGCGCATGGCGCCCTGAATCTCCCCTAGTTTTGCCCGATCGAAAAAATCAGAATTAGGGCCCAAAAAACCAAATTAAAGTTGAATTTCTCGCAATTTTGCCGAATTTCCGGGTATCATATCTCAGTTATTACAGAACCTATCTCAACAATCTTTATACGACTGGAAAGGGCAGATCTTCAAGTACACCCCATAGTTTTGCCCGATCAAAATTATGACAACTTCCGTCCAAAAAAGATTATTGAAATATTAGTCTTCTGAATGACCACCATATGCCAGCCACAACAGTTATCCACAACTCTTATTTCTCAACCGATTTTAATGAGTTATACATCATTGGAAAGCGCATAACGCCCTGAATCTCCCCTAGTTTTGCCCGATCGAAAAAATCAGAATTAGGGCCCAAAAAAATAAAATGAAAGTTGAATTTCTCGCAACTTTGCCGAAATTCCCGGGATCATATCTCAGTTATTACATAACCTATGTCAACGATCTTTGCACCACTGGAAAGGGCAGGTCTTCAACTACACCCCATAGTTTTGCCCGATCAAAATTGTGACAACTTCTGTCCAAAAAAATTATTGAAATATTAGTGTTCTGAATGACCACCATATACCAGCCACAACAGTTATCCACAACTCTTATTTCTCAACCGATTTTAATGAGTTATACATCGGTGGAAAGCGCATGACGCCCTGAATCTCCCCTAGTTTTGCCCGATCGAAAGAATTAGGGTAAAAAAAATTAAATTGAAAGTTGAATTTCTCGCAATTTTGCCGAAATTTCAGAATTAGGGTCCCAAAATGAAAATAAATACATATTGATTTATTTTGTCGAAATTACCAGTGACGTATCTCAGTTATTAGACCACCTATCTCAACGATCCTTGCATTGGTAGAAAGACATGTCAAATATAGACATGTCCATTGGCATGTATTGTGGTTAAATTGCATTAAAATCGATGATTTACTTAGTAACATTTTGCTATTAATATTTATCAATGAAGTGGTATTGGTAATGCCAACATATCCCTCTTATGTATTGCACAAAGAACAGATAAGTATTGGTCCAAACTCATACCAGCTCATACTCCAGGGACTTTAAACATGGATGACAATTTTTAAATCAATGACGTAAACGGTTTGGACGCTATAAACTTTGTTAGAGGCTATCTGACAGAATCCAAAGCCTTCGTCGCTGTGGTTGCGAATTGTCACATTTTAGTAAACGTGAGCTTTTTCTCTTGTTCCACGTCTAGGACAGTAATTGCCATAATGTTGATCTGGCAAAAGGGGAAGCAGATGACAACTTATATTTTCTATTGAAGTAAGAATTAATGGCATTAGGATATATTCCCGAGAAATGGGGTAAATTAGCAAGAAAATTAACGTTCAATTTCATTTTGCTGCCTCTAATTAATATTTTGATCGGGCAAAGCTATGGGGTGTACTTGAAGAAAAGATCGTTGAGATAGGTTGTGAGATATTCAGGGCGTTATGCGCTTTGATGTATAACTCATTAAAATCCGTTGAGAAATAAGAGTTGTGCATAAGTGTTGTGGCTGGCATATGGTGGTCATTCGGAACACTAATATTTCAATAATTTTTTTTGGACCGAAGTTGTCATAATTTTGATCGGGCAAAACTATGGGGTGTAGTTGAAGACCTGTACTTTCTAGTGGTGCAAAGATCGTTGAGATAGGTTGTGTAATAACTGAGATATGATCCCGGGAATTTCGGCAAAATTGCGAGAAATCCAACTTTCATTTTAATTTTTTGGGCCCTAATTATGATTTTTTCGATCGGACAAAACTAGGGGAGATTCAGGGCGTCATGCGCTTTCCAATGATGTATAACTCATTAAAATCGGTTCAGAAAAAAAAGTTGTGGATAACTGTTGTGGCTGGCATATGGTGATCATTCAGAACACTAATGTTTCAATAATTTTTTTTTACAGAAGTTGTCACAATTTTGATCGGGCAAAACTATGGGGTGTAGTTGAAGACCTGCCCTTTCCAGTGGTGCAAAGATCGTTGAGATAGGTTGTGTAATAACTGAGATATGATCCCGGGAATTTCGGCAAAATTGCGAGAAATCCAACTTTCATTTTAATTTTTTGGGCCCTAATTATGATTTTTTCGATCGGGCAAAACTAGGGGAGATTCAGGGCGTCATGCGCTTTCCAATGATGTATAACTCATTAAAATCGGTTCAGAAAAAAAAGTTGTGGATAACTGTTGTGGCTGGCATATGGTGATCATTCAGAACACTAATGTTTCAATAATTTTTTTTTGACAGAAGTTGTCACAATTTTGATCGGGCAAAACTATGGGGTGTAGTTGAAGACCTGCCCTTTCCAGTGGTGCAAAGATCGTTGAGATAGGTTGTGTAATAACTGAGATATGATCCCGGGAATTTCGGCAAAATTGCGAGAAATCCAACTTTCATTTTAATTTTTTGGGCCCTAATTATGATTTTTTCGATCGGGCAAAACTAGGGGAGATTCAGGGCGTCATGCGCTTTCCAATGATGTATAACTCATTAAAATCGGTTCAGAAAAAAAAGTTGTGGATAACTGTTGTGGCTGGCATATGGTGATCATTCAGAACACTAATGTTTCAATAATTTTTTTTTTGACAGAAGTTGTCACAATTTTGATCGGGCAAAACTATGGGGTGTAGTTGAAGACCTGCCCTTTCCAGTGGTGCAAAGATCGTTGAGATAGGTTGTGTAATAACTGAGATATGATCCCGGGAATTTCGGAAAAATTGCGAGAAATCCAACTTTCATTTTAATTTTTTGGGCCCTAATTATGATTTTTTCGATCGGGCAAAACTAGGGGAGATTCAGGGCGTTATGCGCTTTCCAATGATGTATAACTCATTAAAATCGGTTCAGAAAAAAAAGTTGTGGATAACTGTTGTGGCTGGCATATGGTGATCATTCAGAACACTAATGTTTCAATAATTTTTTTTTTGACAGAAGTTGTCACAATTTTGATCGGGCAAAACTATGGGGTGTAGTTGAAGACCTGCCCTTTCCAGTGGTGCAAAGATCGTTGAGATAGGTTGTGTAATAACTGAGATATGATCCCGGGAATTTCGGCAAAATTGCGAGAAATCCAACTTTCATTTTAATTTTTTGGGCCCTAATTATGATTTTTTCGATCGGGCAAAACTAGGGGAGATTCAGGGCGTCATGCGCTTTCCAATGATGTATAACTCATTAAAATCGGTTCAGAAAAAAAAGTTGTGGATAACTGTTGTGGCTGGCATATGGTGATCATTCAGAACACTAATGTTTCAATAATTTTTTTTTTGACAGAAGTTGTCACAATTTTGATCGGGCAAAACTATGGGGTGTAGTTGAAGACCTGCCCTTTCCAGTGGTGCAAAGATCGTTGAGATAGGTTGTGTAATAACTGAGATATGATCCCGGGAATTTCGGAAAAATTGCGAGAAATCCAACTTTCATTTTAATTTTTTGGGCCCTAATTATGATTTTTTCGATCGGGCAAAACTAGGGGAGATTCAGGGCGTTATGCGCTTTCCAATGATGTATAACTCATTAAAATCGGTTCAGAAAAAAAAGTTGTGGATAACTGTTGTGGCTAACTTCTCACCGGTCCAAACTGACACCATCTCATCCTGGAGTGATTTTAAATATGTATATAAATTTACAGATCAATGGGATGAGCGGTTTAGGCGCTATAGGAATTTTTATCGGTTGGTATGTGACGTAATGGAGAACTGACGTCTTCATACCGCGTTAGCTAACACGTTATTGTTTGAATATTAGTAGATAGAAGTAGAGAAATAAACCTAGTATGAAAGCACGGATACGTGACAGTATATTAGATTTCTTTGTATCGAGAGGTCATTCAGTCGTATTGCGATAGAGTATCACGATATAGTATTATTATTATCTTACGGAAATTCGCTTTTGGTGTTTTACCCTCTATAGTCTCTATACTCTATACGTTCAGAGAGTTTATAAATGTGTAAACAGTGTCAATGTAGTCGGAAAGTTGGGTGGGGGCCACACCAGATATTTATAAACAGGTGTGTTATATATTTTAGTACGTACGACACATTCAATAGAGAACCGCTCTAAAGTTGCATTTATAAGTTTGAGATTCTTATGTTATGTTTGATTAAGAATTGTAATAGAGAGATTTAATTTATATAAGCAATATCTGGTGTGGCCCCCACTCTACATACCGACTACACTGTTGACACATTTATGAACTCTAAACGTATAGAGGATGAAATACCAATAAACCCAATGACGTAAGATAATAATAACTATATTATAACACTACGTGTGTGTACAATTATACATACGTGTGTTTTCCTGCGACGTTGTCACCAAAAACAATTCCGTTCATCCCCCGGTAATTCTAAATACGTACACCAAATTTCAGCCCGATCCGTTGTTTCGTTTGGGCGCTATCGTGTTCACGGACATACCCACAAACACACGTACTCACAGACACACATACACACATACACAAATACAAACATACACATATCATCTTAATTATTAGATATACCCTAATTAGTTATACTTGTCATAATATTTTATTCTCTTTCATGTGGCAATTATAAACGAAAACTGTACAGATACGTAGGTACAGTCAGTTCGTTCTCTTCGTTAGCTGAGCGAAAGCACTTAATTTTTTGTTTCTATCAAGGCGTACGCTTCCTTTGATATAGAACGCACACAGGCACATCCTTAATAGTACGTGACGCCGGAGGACTTTAGGGCTTCACTAACGCCTCCTAGTGTACAATGGAGCCGCCACACATCTTTATCTTCGTTAAGGTATTTACCCTTCTATCTATCCTATCAATATATTTGCAGAGAGCCGTTTGTATCTTTTCAGACAAACTGCCTTTCCTCGGTTTAGTTGATATCAATAATAAATAAGGACAATAATAAAATTATGTGTGTTATGCGCAAAAAAGTTTGATAACCATCACAACAATAATTCGATTTTACACACAGCTTTGAAAGAATTTGATTTTTTTACGACATTTATAACCAAACATGAAGGACTCAAATTACACAATCATTATTCCAAAAAGGTGTATACATGCCTATACACTATATTATTGTGTAATGTAAAGTAAGATCTTGAAGTTTTAGGTAATGTGATATTGTTTTAATTAAGGATGTTGTGGCAAGCTTGAAAGCCACGTACATAACTTTCTTAATTACTGCCATGTCTTATAATGTCCCTTCCCCCAATTATATATATAAATATCTAGAGGGAGATATTATATACGTTACATTATAGCACGTTCGAAGGGAAAGATTCATATTATTCAGTTGATCTTTAAATGAAAGACGTGCGATCCTGTGATGGATGAAGCAGATTTTCTTTCGATCTAATTAGTACATTTCTGTAAGATAAAGGTACAATGTATACATGATTGCGTATTTTAGTCGTAATCATTCAGTCGGGCATTGTCGATAATATATTTGAAAAATCAATAATGTAGCACTGAATTGTGTACACCTTTAATAAAAATATGAAGTCAACGAATGAAGCAACATAAAATATACAGTTTATATTTACTTACACAATGTGTCGAATGCGCTGCACACGGAAAATATTAAACTGAACTGGCAATGCAGGCGCAAAATTGAATTTGTTTAATAGGCTAGAATATTTGATTGAGTTTTGTGTAATATTTCTGTGGTGAATATTCATTGCCATGTGTAAAAAGTTTCTCTGCAGCGCACTATTTAATATAAAACGTAATGGTTTTTGCAATAATAAACTGAATATTTTTGTAAACCCAACATTTGCGATGAACATGAAATTCAATCGTTATGAATAATAGAGCTGTACATTTAATTTCACGGCGGTTAAATAATTTTAAATGAAAACGTTTAATTTATTCTTTTTATGCAGATATTTTTTATTGATGCAGTATTTGTCGTTGTCTAGAGGGGTGCTTATAATGTGGATGTCACTTTCAAACTGCTTCAATGCTTTGTCGTAGTATTTATATACTGTATGTTTCCCCAAACGTTAGGCATCGAATTTATAGAAGATCGACAACATCGCTCTCCCCACCGATCGTATTCAACACGGCTACGCACGCGTTATGCCTCGGGCACGGAATTGGACGCACGGGCTTTTTAGCTCATAGCGTCAAGGTCGAGCGGGTGAGTGCCTGTTTCAAATGCACGCGTAGGAGAGAAAGGAGCTGACGCTATAGTGGAGTAAAATCACAGTGAAATTATGACTTTGAGTGACTCCGAGGTATAACCAAATGAAACCTATACCATCTTGTAGGGGATGTTTTAGGGCATAGGAAACGGGAATCTACAACTTTTTTTAGTAGAACCGAACTTTGAAAACGACGCTTAAACGCGACTGATCTGGAATTCGAAAAACCACGTTTTTCTTAACATTTACCATTGTATTAATTCAAGTATACAAGCTATGATTTTGATTTTTTGCATACATATACTTAAAATGTGAGCGCTTCCAATGGCCAGTTGGAAATTTCAAAAATGTTTAAAGTTTTTGAAAAAATAAATAAGAAATATTGAATTATCAAAATCGTGCATCTAAAACTTCTCCCTGCGGCGAGCTATGTGAATTGTTGAAAATGTTGATATACATATATTGAGTGAAATGTAGTCAGAACATTCAGAAAGTTTAAAAAAAAAATTAAGTCGATAGCTGCACTAGTTACAGAAATATGAATTTTTATAGAAGATCCTTGGAATGCGCGCTGATGCCGAGAGCGGCTACTATACAGTTCTGAAGCAGACTTATTGGAAGTTGTGCGCAACTGATACCTCAATTAATTGACTGTTTGAATGGCCTTATTCTTATTTCTAAATAGAGCGAATGCAAATGTTCCAACCACTCACAATTCAACTCAGGGATCGTTCGATAAATATTGATAAACATAATGAATCGTGAAAATCTTTGGAAAGACGCAGAAGAGGTGATTTGACAGATGCGTATGCCTATAAAGTTTCTGAAAGTAGAAAAGTGGTAAAGTTTCGAAATTTTTTTAAATTGTCAGAAAATAAGCGATTCCTATTAAAATTTATGAGCGGTCAAAACTAAACTTCGTGTCTACAACTGAAGCTGTTAATATTGCCAATAAATTTGCATTGACCCTATTTAGAAGAATAAGGTCATTCAAACACTCAATGAATTGAGGTATCAGTAAGTCCGCTTCATAACTTCCACCAATGTATGACGCATTTTATCAGCATGTACTAAGGTAGGTATGCTAATCAAAATTTTAGATGCATATACATATCAATTGCGTATATGGTTGTGCACCCTTTGAACTTTGGTTGGACTAGGAATAACGGAATTTTAGAGCCTGTTTTAATGATCGCTGATCCCATACCAACGGATATTAGGCTACTGGTTATGTCAAAATAATAGATGTGTATGCTTGAAAGAGGGCCTAAAATGCTGCAGAGATGGTTCTTGCAAAAATTGTCAGAACAATGCTGTAGAAATTGCTGAATTGTACGAGGATGACGAAGAGGAAAACATTTAAAGTAAATTTTATACAAAACGGTTTACTTACGTACTCTACATCTAAAAATTTTCTTATTTTGTTTCTATAGGGTGCGGTCATCGCGCACAAGAATTAAACATTAGCGATAGGACTTTGCGAAGGATTTTACACAAAAATGCGATTTTTTAAGATAGGGCGACGTTATGCGCCCTATTTTCGAAAAATGGCATTATCAGCGGAAATGGCCATGTCAACTGGCCGTCTAGGAGCTGTGATTTGACTCCTTGGGATTCTTATTTGTGTGGCGCCGCCAAGGACAGATGTTATGTTGATCATCCAGAGACGACTTGGGCTTTGAAAAACTCCATTAAAGTGGCTCTTGGCGAAATAGAGGTTCAAATCATTGAAAATATAGTGAAAAATTCGAAGCAGTCATTTAAATGAAATAGTATTTCACTCTTAACCGGAAAGTGTATTAACAAAAATAAACTATAATTTATTTAAAAATATTTGTTGCATTTTTATTTAATACGCATTTTAAAAACGAATTAAAAGTTGCCGCACCCTGTAACGCAAATGATTTCCAGACTGGTATGGTAGCCGCTAGCCGCTCTCGGCATTAGCGCGCATTCCAAGGCTCTTCTATAAAAATTCATATTTCTGTAACTAGTGCAGCTATCGACTTAATTTTTTTTAAAAAAACTTTCTCAATATTCTAACTACATTTCACTCAATATATGTATATAAACATTTTCAACAATTCACATAGCTCGCCGCAGGGAGAAGTTTTAGATGCACGATTTTCATAATTCAATACTCCTTATTTATTTTTTCAAAAACTTTAAACATTTTTGAAATTTCCAACTGGCCATTGGAAGCGCTCACATTTTAAGTATATGTCTGCAAAAAATCAAAACTATAGCTTGTATACTTGAATTAATACAACGATAAATGTTAAGAAAAACGTGGTTTTTCGTATACCAGAACAGTCGCGTTTAAGCGTCGTTTTCAACGTTCGGTTCTACTAAAAAAAGTTGTAGATTTCCATTTTCTATGCCCTAAAATGTCCTCAATAAGATGGTATAAGTTTCATTTGGTTATATGTACCTCAGAGTCACGTACCCTCAGAAAACAGCGAGTTAGAAGAGCGATTTTACTCCACTACTATGAGCGGAAATGCCAATGCATCCGATTTCATGTCCGAGGTATTTGGGTACTAGTCGAAAACTAAGAAATGGGGGAAAAATGTACCGATTAGAATACATCTCTTATACAGTATTTACAGTAATGTATTAGAGGGCAAAAATAATACAAAACAAGTAATTTAAATATTATTTTTTAGATGAACGAGGCCTTAATACCCTTTCTAGAGCGCAAAAGTTTTTTTTTATGACCAACGCCTCGTATAATAATCGTTTCGAAATTTTATAACTTCTGTCTATTATACATTTTAGAGCAACTTTATAGCACCTAAGCTGTAAAAAGTTTAAGAACAACCCCATCCTTACGATGTTTTATGCGAATTCCTTAAATTTTAACACTCTTGTAGTACAGTTTAAGTTAACGTTTATTTTTTTACTACTGCAATGCGGAAAGGCCGTTTTGTCGGTACGAACCGTTTATTATCTTTGGGAAAATAGCAAGATTGGAACGTTTGGCGGTATGGAAAATTTACGTGCTTGACGTCAGAGAGTACTCTAAGGTTAAGGCTGATTATTGTTTTTGTGGCGGATATTTATAGAATTGGAAAGCTATTACGAAATGGTTGGTTTATATTTATGCTTGAGTTTACTTAAGCTGTGTCAGTAATGTGCTTGCAATTGTTTGATTCATTACAGTTATGTAAAAGGTAGTTGGTTGAAGATATCTTTTTACTAACCGCTATATGTATAAGTTATGTATTTCATATCATTTCTACTACAACATATTCTTGATAAAAAGTAGAAGATGATGTTGCTTAGTTTTTTAAAATAGCATTCTTAAAAAATTATTGTGAGTATTGCTGTCCTGTGTAATGTATGAAGGGGGTTAACGGAAAGAAAAACATGACAGCAAAAGCAACAGCAAAATTTTAAGATCGAACAAAGAAATTTGTTATCATCAATCTGCCACAAATTGTCTTCTTGTATTTTTTTTTATCTAAGAAATGATGGTTTTATTTAAAGTTTGTATATGTATTTCGATCAAATTCAAAACAGAAAAAAAACTATGAAATTTTGCGAAATTGTGACAGCACTAAACATTGGCGAAGGCGCCCGTAACGAACAACAATTTACGCACTACGATTTAGAGTAATTCATAAGTTTTATCAAATTAACAAGGACCAAAAATCCAATTAAAAACATAATTTTTAATCCCCGTTTGCCCGTTTAACTTGACGGTTGGAAGGGGACGTATTAACCTAAGTGGATCTAGCAGGCCGGGCCAGTAATCCAACAATTACGGTTTCGGCCGCTGAGAGTGCCACGGTAGGATTTAAATATAAACCGGGACAAATAACCGTACTAACCGGGGGACTCAATCAAATTGTGATCGATCTCGAAAAAGTTTCGTGACTGATGAGCAGAAAAACCAGAATACAAAGGAGGGGATCCAAGTTGGTCGGGTACGGGAGTCCGGCCGTAAATTCAATTTAAAATTGAACAACGAGCCAGAAATTATATTTCCGCGAGGAGATTAGTGTCAGAAATGACTTTTTAAGCACATTGTTTTGATGGGTAAATTGACGTGATTTTGCACTGAATCTTTTATTTCATCACACGAATACGAATATGTTACCCAAATTTCTTCCCGACTCCATTATTCGCATAACAAAGGATCTGGAACACTTATGCAGTTATTCATTTTTTTTTAAACAGATCCACTCTGGACCCTATCTAACGTCAGTTTCTATGACATAATGACATTTGTCATACTAACTTTAATGTCATATCATTGTTTCGCTTGGTTGTTCAGTTGGTGCTTCAGTTCAGTGGCACTGACGTTTGTCAAAATCTGACAATTTGCAACACAGCGACGAAGGCTGTGGATTCTGTCAAACTGGTTTGGTGTACATATTTAAAGTAAGTGGAGGATGAACAGGTATCAGTTAGGTCAAAATCAAATAACACTTCAGAAAATTTCAGCCCGAGACGTTGGCGTTGTTTCGTTTACGCGCTATCGTGTTCACAGACCCACACACACACATACACACACACACACACATATATATATATATATATATATATATATATATATATATATATATATATATATATATATATATATATATATAAATTGTAAATCGTCGATCGATGAATTGATAAAAAACTTGATAGGTTTGGTCGGGTGTCGATCAAATAAAACTCCACGTAATAACTTTTCCGACATGTCGGACACAATGGACCGACATCAATGTCGGTTTTGGGGCATCAAAAATACTAACAACAGGTCCAGAGGTGTACGAGGAAAACAGGATCTTATTTAACAAGTATTTTTGATGCCCCCAAACCGACATTGATGTTAAAAAAGAACTCTATATTTGCACACTCGTTGCCCGAAAATGTCAGTATTGCTCAACACTATCCAAACAAAGTTAGAAGGTGTTTCTCAAGAATTAAGGATCTTGATCCGTTGGAGTACAGATCCAACGTGATCTATAAGATTAATTGCAGGGATTGTGAGTGTGAGTACTTAGGTGTCACAAAGCAATGGCTCAAAAACCGCATTTCTTTACACAAGAGTGACTGCCGAGCGGGGAAGACTAGATGTGCCCTTGCCTCACATAGGCTTAACAAAAATCATACTTTTGACTTCGAAAATGTAAAGATCCTTGATACTGAAAGACACCATAGTAACCGATTATTTTTGGAGATGTACCACATAAATTTGTCCAATAATAGCATTAATTTTAAAAGTGATGTGGAAGGACTTAGTAATATCTATTCTTATGTTATAAGTTTAGACAACAAGAATAATAATAATCAACTCAACACTGAAGATATTTTGGTCTTTTAAGAATGCTCTACTCTATCTTTGAAGAGGGTGATATTTGGATGTTTCTTGTCGGGTTATAGTCCATCGATACGAATGTATTCGGGGAAAAAAATGTTCTCTCGATCCATTGTGTCCGACATGCCACTCGCAGAAACACACGTTCTCTGTGTTGTGTGCTATAATTTTATTAATTTAAGATTTTAAAGTGTAGTTGTGATGTGTCAAAGTATTTTGCTAGATGTTAGGAACGTTACCTCTTGTACCAGTCTACCGTAATACAATATTGTAAGTTTAATTTTATTCAGATTTGATGTGTTTTGCTTTGGATGTTGCTGATTGTAGTTAATGCTCACTGTTCGTTACAGTTTTGCCTGATGAAGAATCAAATAGTATTCGAAATATAGCAAATAAAAAAGTTATTACTGTGGAGTTTATTTGATCGACACCCGACCAAACCTATCAAGTTTTATATATAGCGTTCATCCCATTATATATATATATATATCCCATATATCGTAGAAATTGTGTTATGGTGAAGATGAAAAGGTCCAGTTTCTTGAGAATTAAATGTCCAGTGTCTTGTTCTTTAATTGCTGTCTCATGTAACTAAACTTCTTTGCCTGATGAAGGAACAATAAAGTGTTTCCGAAATATTGCAAAAGGGAAAAAAAGTTACTTTTATTTACTTATTTACTTATGATCGAATCCCGACTAATTTTTTTTGTCATACGTAAGGCTATCGATCGAATAAAAACAATACTTAGTATTGTCCCATATATATATACATTTTTCAGAAATCATCGTAATCAATTCAGGGGACCTCAAAACGCGTATTTCCGCGGAAATCTCGAAATGTCATTTTCCGTTGAGTGGCTCTGGCTCCACAAAATTGAATAATTGCAACAATGTTTAGACACATGTGACGATGTAGTGTCGGAAAATTGGGTGAGGGCCACCCCAGATTTACTTTCCAACTAGTATCCTAGAAGGAAAGCATTGTAATCGACGGAAAACAAAATTCGGAATTTCAGCGGAAATATCCGTTTTGGGGACCCCTGAAACGATTGCGATTATTTCTGGATAGTGTATGTGGGTATGTGTGTTTGTGGGTACGTGTTTTTGTGGATATGTCTGTAAACACGATGGCGCCCAAACGGAACAACGGATTGGATTGGGCTAAAATTTGGTATACGTATTTAGAAATCCCAGGGGACGAACCGGATTGTTTTTGGTAACAATCTCACAACCGGAAGTGGCAAATGTTACATGCGTCTTCTTCAGGATTCGTCCGATTTCAGCCAAACTAATATCAACTCATCCTTCAGCGATTTTAAATATGTGTACTAATTTACAGATCAATGGGATGAGCGCTTCAGATGCTATATTATACGCTATACGCTATACGCTTTTACAGAAGCGGCTTGACAGAATCCACAGCGAAGGCTGACGAAGGCTGTCGTCGCTGTGTTGCGTATTGTCAGATTTTGACAAACGTCAGTGCCACTGACATGACATGGCATTAAATGTCAGGATGACAAATGTCGTTATGTAATTGGAGCTAGCGTTAGATGTGGTTTTACAAAATTGAATAAATGCAAACGTGTTTAGATATTTCATTGTACGAACGATGTAGTCGGAAAGTGGGGTGAGGGCCACCTCAGATATTTAATATTTATTGCTGGGATAGCTCAAGAGGCCCCTAAATACAAAAAAATGAATATCATTAACAGTCGTTTAATAAAAAACATGTTACATAAAAATTAGCAACTGCAAACATTGTCGAATACTTTCAGTTTTTGCAACTGAATTTAGCGCAACCAGTTTCAAGGTTCTCTTGCGTGCAGATTGGACTCAACGAAAAAATCGTCTATCAGCTACTATATTTATGGATAGGCACCAAGATATACAAACACTAGAATAGGATAGGCACGATGTACATACATCCCCGCTATGTCCGAGGGTCCCCCGATGGCCCCCCCTCTACCCATGGGTCCGCGTGCGCCGCACACGCTGCGTACCCTAGTGCTACGCCACAACCAATAACGCTTTTTAAATAAACTTAACAAAGGCATAATACTATTAATATGTTTGGTCAATTTCCTTAAAAGTGAGAATAATAATGCACTTATTCGTTTAATGGGAGACGATAGCAAAACAAATTTACCTTGATAATACATCAAACATCAGTATAGACAGAAATAGAACGCTGAATGACAACAAATAAATCAAATATGAGGAAGAACAGCAAATAATGGTATGATATATATCTCAATTTAAAGTGCTTCATGATACAATTTACGAGCATGTATGACGTAAACCCGAAGTGCGAACTACAATATTGTTTTGCTAGAGGCTATTTAAAGACACAAGTTGAATTTTGGCATTTGTTGATAATAATTTCGATGTTTATGTGATCATAAATATTAGATACATTGATTAGGAAGCTATAACTAAACTATACAAGTGTTAATAAAGTGCTATCTTTTGTGTATCGTATGAAAACATTCCGTAGATTGTGGAATTTGCTTACGTTATATTTTAGTTATTGCCTATTATTCAGTCAATGCATCTAAATGCGGAAATATAAAAATGCACATTTTTATTGCTATAATTTTTTTTGCAAAATTACCAGTACTATTAAATTAAACTTAATAAAAATTCTAGATTCAACTTGTTTCCTTAAAAAACAGATTTTTTATAATAAATCCATTACCGAATGCTAAGTAATAACTTAATTCATTTACTTAATAAATTTTAAATCATTTCCTTTGGCAAGTTGCTGAAGTTATTATGATACCAAAACCAGGGAAGTCACCGAACGAAGCCACATCTTGTCGGCCAATATCACTGCTACCGATCATATCAATGTCATACGTGGGGCTTTGTCTTTTGCTTTGGGTTTGAGTAGAATAAACGGTATATAATATAATAAACAGATGGCTCACAGAGGGTAGCACAAAGTTATTTGTTCAGGAAACGTTTTGACCTGATCGGGTTTCGAGTTTGCTTGTGAATTGTGAATAGATAGCCCTTATCTTGTGTTTTGTTTCTGTGTGTGCCCGTGATGCCATCTCTGCTGATGTAAATTTGCCAATGACAGTTTAGGTAATTTTTATGGTTTAATTATGTCTCTGTCATCCGTTTTCTCTCCAACTATTTTCATTATGTCAAGAGTTTCTTCTGATTCTTGTACACTCGATCTGAAGGTTTTTAATCTTTTTGTTCATTTTGTAAATACTTTTAATCATCCTGAGGTTTTTTATTATTGAATTTATTTACGATTATTGTGCTTTCTAAAAATCTAGCGATACCAAACCCTCAAGGTTTGAAAGCAAGAATCTCGCATCCTCCATTTGAATTTGATATAAAGTAAATTACATTTTGACCGCTCTGTTTGCTACGCTACCAATAAAAACAGACCCCGGTCACTTATTACATGGTGTCAGGGGTGGGATTACCACAAACCTGGGAAGTGTGTCGTTGGTTATCATAAATCAATTTGTTAATAGACGACACCATCCCACTCATTACATCAAAGCTCTTTGAAAAGTTACTTCTAAAAAGAATGTGACTTATAATAGAGAGAAGAGAACGGATCCCAAATCACCCGTTTAGTTTTAGACAAAAGCACTCTACGATAGATCAAGTTCATAGAATAACGAATGTGGTGGACACATCATTAGAAGAAAAGCGTGTATGTTCAACAGTCTTCTTGGACGTGACACAAGCTTTCGATAAAGCTTGGCACGAGGGGTTAATCGTAAACGTATGCTACCTACTGAGTATGCTGAGCTACTAGCGTCATACATAACAGACAGACAGGGTCAAACAGGGTCAAACAGGTGGACGAATACTCAGCCAAGGGAAGTAAAAGCGGGAGTACCCCAGGGCAGCGTCCTGGGACCAATTCTATATTTACTGTATACGAGCGACTTGCCACCACTAGATATCGTAACAGTCGCCACATTTGCAGACGACACGGCAATAATGGGGGTGGGATCAACCGTTGTAGAATCCACAAGAAAGCTTCAGCAGGCATGTAACCAAATGTACCAATGGACCAAAAGATGGTAGACCAAACTAAATGAATCAAAATCAGTCCATATCAACTTCACCAATAAAAGGATAGAGGATATATCTCCCATCATAATAAACAACACCATAGTTCCATATGCAAATACTGCGAAGTATGTATTTGGGTATGACCCTAGACACAAAATTAAGATGGAAAGAACATGTCAAGAAGAAACGAGTCGAGCTTGGCCTCAAATATGGAGAACTGTATTGGCTCCTGGGCAGAAATTCTCACTGGTCAATAAGGAATAAAGTACAAATTTACACACAAATTCTAAAACCTATTTGGTTGTACGGCATCCAACTCTGGGGTTGCGCCAAAAAGACAAATATTCAAGGTATCCAATCTTTCCGAAATAAAGTGTTAAGGAACATTGTTAATGCCCCTTAGTACATAAGAAACAGGGACATGCACCGCGATCTTGGTGTACCAAATGTCATCGAAGAGATAAAAAGATTTGCTGCTAAGCACGAATCTCGCCTACATCATTACGTCATCGTAGAAGCCTTGCAGCTTCTGGACAACCAGAACTTAGTGAGAAGACTGAAAAGAACTAAACCCTTCGAACTAGTGTAGTGTATAACGCAGAGCACAGTGAGTGTAGTGACAGTGCCGTTAGTTTAGGACAAATAAATTAGTAGGAAATCGTTGGATAACCTATTATGTTCAAGTCACTTAGTTTTAAGAAGTCAGATCCAAATTGATAGTTAATCTGTTACATTAATTTCAATAAATACAGCCTACTGTGCTTATTAACAAACAAAAAAAATAAAATATCCTTTGGCAAAGAATAAACAGAAAGTTGTTCTGCCAACTGTCATGGTATTTGGTGACTATAAGTGTCCTCTACTTAAAAATTGACACAATTGCTTTTTAGTAAAGGTTGAACAAGTCATTTACTAGAAAAGTTTCATTTAAGAATATCAAGTTTGCTATTACGTTTGTCACTATAAAATTCAACGGTGCCGGATCGTGGTGTGCTACAATCACCTGTTTTTCTATACACAGGATAAATTGCCAATTTATATTCAATACGTGGCAGTCTCGCTTATGCTAATACCTTCTAGACTTCATGGAGGTAGGGTGTATGAGGGAATTCCTGGCATAGGGATTTCTGGAACGCTCGACATTACGATTGAACGTTAACCTTTAGCCCGCCTCGGAAATTCAACCGATACATCTTATACCTACGATATCGAGTATATATATCTAGGCTCATATCTGAGCTCAATCGGAATTTATTAGATTCGTCTGCAGACGGAACGCCACTCGGGGCGCTACCGATCGTTCCCTTTCACTGTTACCAACCTAATAATACGCCATTCAAATTGTACTCATGCAAATTGTTTTGCTATTCATCACTATAAAATGAAGAAATCCTAACCTATACGATTGGAGAGTATAGTTTAAAGTCTACAGATATTTAGTCGAATATATGCAACGCTATTTAGAGGGCAGTGCAACCTGGAAATATGTTATGCAATTAAACGATATTAAAGTGCACTAAAATTACTCGAGAATCACTCGGCTAGATGAGTCGCCGCCCCTCGAATCAACGGCAGCCAGGTGAATTAAATTAAAACTTCACAAGTGCGCTTGCTCCCATTTCACTGTAGAGATTGAATTGTTAATTCTGAAGCTATCAGCTCTAGGGTGCCGTGACATTTTCCACCCTATCTTGCGCATCCCCTCCGTAACACCAGAAACAATTAAGCTGTCATTTAATGAACTCTTGAATGGAGAAGAGAGAAGTTCGAAATTCTTTTCCGGGTGGAACAAAAGTTTATTCCGTAGGGTTTTTTTGGGTATTGATGCATTTTCTAGTATTATAAGCATCAGTATTTAGTTTTTACAAACAAATTTCCGAAGAAATTCGCGAAAGAATTGACGATAGAATAGCACAGTATTTTATTTGAAGTGGCTGCAGCAACGCAATTTGCAAAAATTCAGCAATTGCTGAAATGTCAGGCATTCTTATGCAACTTCCAGAAATCTAAAATTTTCAGAATTCTACCAGTAGCATGGATGTGGCTCGAATGTTAAAATAACGTACGAACACAAGAAAGTACTTTCTAAGGACAACGGAATTTTTGTAGCTTTTTACTTCCGACTGATAGTTTTCGCTGATAGTGCATTCGGTGTGATAGGTGTCTTTTCTTTCCCATTGCCCGTTTGGCCTATTGTTGTAGACCATAAACAAATTTCGATATCAATAATTGTAGGTTTATAGAAGGTAGGTATGTAATTGCACGAAAAGAATCTGCATTAAATTTTATTGCTTTTCTTCTGTCCCTACTTACTGTTAAATAATTGCTGGGATTGCAGACATTGAGAATATGAATCATATATGTAACGTTGTGCCTTTAAGGTGTATTTATTTATAATATATAATATGTGCAATTATAATATGAAAACCTATTTGTTCATTTCATTTGTTCGGTACTTTCAATTAATTAAAACCCAACTTTCATTATCATTTTTTGCATACTTTAACAAAGAAATGTGTGTTTTGATAACGACTGAGTTATCAAAACACACATTTCTTTGTTAAAGTATGCAAAAAATGATAATTGATAAATAACCATACATAAATTGATTTTAACAGATCTATTATCACATGCTCGTGTGGCCCAAGGTTTCGTAGGATATTTATTTATTTATTTATTTATTATTTCCATTTTATTTTACAAAAAGTAATGAAACAACCTTCTACAACGTGTCAATGTTATCATATTGGTAAAAATAGGGATTATTATATATTTTAATTAGTTTTGACTGTTCACTAATGGAAAAGCACCAAACCCGTCTACTGGTCTAACAAAGATGCATTTTTCGTTATTCTGACGATAAAAATTATTGAAGACACATATGTCTATTTTGTATTTTCATACAAAACGTTCTCCTGCTAAAGTCCTTGTTGCTCATTTTAGCAGTCCTACAAAACTACATAACGTGAAACTATTACAAATTGTGTAAAAATATCGGTGTAATATCGGTGTAAAACTGAGGTAATCGTAAATCATTCGTTCTGGCAGCGGGACCCCAAGCTTGACGGCAAACATTATGTCAGAAATACGTCTCATATGCACAGATACTCAAAATAGATACACACATAACCAGCAAAATGTACATATATATACGTCTCATATGCACAGATACTCAAAGTAGATACATACATAACCAGTAAAATGTATGTACATATATACTAACAACGCCCTGCATTGTGTAGAGTTGCCATAGGTATGTGTCAGCCCAA